>JAPXFY010001945.1:10000-30922 GCA_030674185.1 Monoplex corrugatus | reverse complement strand
CAGTACAGCTCCTCTCAAACAGTTCTCTATGTGGTGTATGTACAGTACAGCTCCTCTCAAACAGTTCTCTATGTGGTGTATGCACAGCACAGCTCCTCTCAAACAGTTCTCTATGTGGTGTATGTACAGTACGGCTCCTGTCAAACAGTTCTCTATGTGGTGTATGTACAGCAACAGCTCCTCTCAAACAGTTCTCTATGTGGTATATGCACAGTACAGCTCCTCTCAAACAGTTCTCTATGTGGTGTATGTACAGTACAGCTCCTCTCAAACAGTTCTCTATGTGGTATATGCACAGTACAGCTCCTCTCAAACAGTTCTCTATGTGGTATATGCACAGTACAGCTCCTCTCAAACAGTTCTCTATGTGGTATATGCACAGTACAGCTCCTCTCAAACAGTTCTCTATGTGGTGTATGTACAGTACAGCTCCTCTAAAACAGTTCTCTATGTGGTGTATGTACAGTACAGCTCCTGTCAAACAGTTCTCTATGTGGTGTATGAAACAGTACGGCTCCTGTCAAACAATTCTCTATGTGGTGTATGTACAGTACAGCTCCTCTCAAACAGTTCTCTATGTGGTGTATGTACAGTACGGCTCCTGTCAAACGTTCTCTATGTGGTGTATGTACAGTACGGCTCCTGTCAAACAGTTCTCTATGTGGTGTATGTACAGTACGGCTCCTGTCAAACAGTTCTCTATGTGGTGTATGTACAGTACAGCTCCTCTCAAACAGTTCTCTATGTGGTGTATGTACAGTACGGCTCCTGTCAAACAGTTCTCTATGTGGTGTATGTACAGTACGGCTCCTCTCAAACAGTTCTCTATGTGGTGTATGTACAGTAACGGCTCCTGTCAAACAGTTCTCTATGTGGTATATGCACAGTACAGCTCCTCTCAAACAGTTCTCTATGTGGTGTATGTACAGTACAGCTCCTGTCAAACAGTTCTCTATGTGGTATATGTACAGTACAGCTCCTCTCAAACAGTTCTCTATGTGGTGTATGTACAGTACGGCTCCTGTCAAACAGTTCTCTATGTGGTATATGCACAGTACAGCTCCTCCCAAACAGTTCTCTATGTGGTATATGTACAGTACAGCTCCTGTCAAACAGTTCTCTATGTGGTATATGTACAGTACGGCTCCTCTCAAACAGTTCTCTATGTGGTGTATGTACAGTACGGCTCCTGTCAAACAGTTCTCTATGTGGTGTATGTACAGTACAGCTCCTGTCAAACAGTTCTCTATGTGGTGTATGTACAGTACAGCTCCTGTCAAACAGTTCTCTATGTGGTGTATGTACAGTACGGCTCCTGTCAAACAGTTCTCTATGTGGTGTATGTACAGTACGGCTCCTGTCAAACAGTTCTCTATGTGGTATATGCACAGTACAGCTCCTCTCAAACAGTTCTCTATGTAGTGTATGTACAGTACAGCTCCTCTCAAACAGTTCTCTATGTGGTGTATGTACAGCACAGCTCCTCTCAAACAGTTCTCTATGTGGTGTATGTACAGTACAGCTCCTCTCAAACAGTTCTCTATGTGGTATATGCACAGTACGGCTCCTGTCAAACAGTTCTCTATGTGGTGTATGTACAGTACAGCTCCTCTCAAACAGTTCTCTATGTGGTATATGCACAGTACAGCTCCTGTCAAACAGTTCTCTATGTGGTATATGCACAGTACAGCTCCTCTCAAACAGTTCTCTATGTGGTATATGCACAGTACGGCTCCTGTCAAACAGTTCTCTATGTAGTGTATGTACAGTACAGCTCCTCTCAAACAGTTCTCTATGTGGTGTATGTACAGTACGGCTCCTGTCAAACAGTTCTCTATGTGGTGTATGTACAGTATGGCTCCTGTCAAACAGTTCTCTATGTGGTGTATGTACAGTACAGCTCCTGTCAAACAGTTCTCTATGTGGTGTATGTACAGTACAGCTCGTCAAACAGTTCTCTATGTGGTGTATGTACAGTACGGCTCCTGTCAAACAGTTCTCTATGTGGTGTATGTACAGTACAGCTCCTGTCAAACAGTTCTCTATGTGGTGTATGTACAGTACGGCTCCTGTCAAACAGTTCTCTATGTGGTGTATGTACAGTACGGCTCCTGTCAAACAGTTCTCTATGTGGTGTATGTACAGCACAGCTCCTCTCAAACAGTTCTCTATGTGGTGTATGTACAGTACAGCTCCTGTCAAACAGTTCTCTATGTGGTGTATGTACAGTACAGCTCCTCTCAAACAGTTCTCTATGTGGTGTATGTACAGTACGGCTCCTCTCAAACAGTTCTCTATGTGGTGTATGTACAGTACAGCTCCTCTCAAACAGTTCTCTATGTGGTGTATGTACAGTACAGCTCGTCAAACAGTTCTCTATGTGGTGTATGTACAGTACAGCTCCTCTCAAACAGTTCTCTATGTGGTGTATGTACAGCACAGCTCCTCTCAAACAGTTCTCTATGTGGTGTATGTACAGCACAGCTCCTCTCAAACAGTTCTCTATGTGGTGTATGTACAGCACAGCTCCTCTCAAACAGTTCTCTATGTGGTGTATGTACAGTACAGCTCCTCTCAAACAGTTCTCTATGTGGTGTATGTACAGTACAGCTCCTCTCAAACAGTTCTCTATGTGGTGTATGTACAGCACAGCTCCTCTCAAACAGTTCTCTATGTGGTGTATGTACAGTACAGCTCCTCTCAAACAGTTCTCTATGTGGTGTATGGAATGAAAAATGAATAGTACCCAAAACAAAACAAAAAAAGCTTGCAGGTAATGAACTATAAAGTACAGCACCTCTCAAACAGTTCTCTATGTGGTGTATGTACAGCACAGCTCCTCTCAAACAGTTCTCTATGTGGTGTATGTACAGTACAGCTCCTCTCAAACAGTTCTCTATGTGGTGTATGTACAGTACAGCTCCTCTCAAACAGTTCTCTATGTGGTGTATGTACAGTACAGCTCCTGTCAAACAGTTCTCTATGTGGTATATGTACAGTACAGCTCCTCTCAAATAGTTCTCTATGGTGTATGTATAGTACAGCTCCTCTCAAACAGTTCTCTATGTGGTATATGCACAGTACAGCTCCTGTCAAACAGTTCTCTATGTGGTGTATGTACAGTACAGCTCCTCTCAAACAGTTCTCTATGTGGTATATGCACAGTACAGCTCCTCTCAAACAGTTCTCTATGTGGTATATGCACAGTACAGCTCCTCTCAAACAGTTCTCTATGTGGTGTATGTACAGTACAGCTCCTCTCAAACAGTTCTCTATGTGGTGTATGTACAGCACAGCTCCTCTCAGTTCTCTATGTGGTGTATGTACAGTACAGCTCCTCTCAAACAGTTCTCTATGTGGTATATGTACAGCACAGCTCCTCTCAAACAGTTCTCTATGTGGTATATGTACAGTACAGCTCCTCTCAGTTCTCTATGTGGTGTATGTACAGTACAGCTCCTCTCAAACAGTTCTCTATGTGGTGTATGTACAGTACAGCTCCTCTCAAACAGTTCTCTATGCAGTGTATGTACAGTACAGCTCCTCTCAAACAGTTCTCTATGTGGTATATGCACAGTACAGCTCCTCTCAAACAGTTCTCTATGTGGTGTATGTACAGTACAGCTCCTCTCAAACAGTTCTCTATGTGGTGTATGCACAGTACAGCTCCTCTCAAACAGTTCTCTATGTGGTGTATGTACAGTACAGCTCCTCTCAAACAGTTCTCTATGTGGTGTATGTACAGTACAGCTCCTCTAAAACAGTTCTCTATGTGGTGTATGTACAGCACAGCTCCTCTCAAACAGTTCTCTATGTGGTATATGCACAGTACAGCTCCTCTCAAACAGTTCTCTATGTGGTATATGCACAGTACAGCTCCTCTCAAACAGTTCTCTATGTGGTATATGCACAGTACAGCTCCTCTCAAACAGTTCTCTTCTATGGAGCCATACCTTTGTGAATGTTGTTCTAACAGGATGATGGGGGCTTGTGCCCGCCTCTGGCTTGATTTCAGTCAGATCAATGACATATGGTTTCAATTAACTTTTTCCATAAGTTTAAAACTGATCTATACAGAATATGATTGAAAAGTAAACAAGTCATTTTGCACTCTTATAGGGTTTTTTTTGTATCTTTTTATTTTGGGTTGCTGTTGTTGGTGGTGTTGGTGTCATTGTTTTTCTTTATAGTTCATTACCTGCAAGCTTTTTTTTTCGTTTTGGGTACTATTCATTTTTCATTCCATACCTATTGCTGCTTTTCCTTCTCTAAGCTCATGCATTAGGTCTTTTCTCGTCAGGGTCACATATCTGTATGTGATGGTGTAGTGGTAAGGACTGAAGTCACAAGTTAGAAGACAGATGACAGAAGAGCACAGGCAGCCTGACAATGAAGACCCAGGAGAGATTTGATAAATGTCAGGTTTCAAGAGTTAACTGATGAGGACATTATAAGTGTGAGATAGTTGGGGGGAGGGGTTATTGTTGTAGTTGTGTGATGTCTCCATGTAAAGATGGCAGTTTAATGATTTCATTTTTTAAAGGCAAAAATATAACATATAACCATGGGCACAGTCATGAACATGCATAAAATCTTTCAACTATCATCATCATCATCATCGTGCCCTGCCACAAGGCGTTGGTGATCATGACCCTCCATACCAATCTATCCCTTGTCGGTGCAAGTAGCCTACATCTTCCACCTTTTCTGTCCTCAGCCACCCTGCAAGTCCATCCAGTATTTTCTCCCTGGATCTACCTTGTGCGCTCTTTCCCTCCAGCTTTCCTGTTGTGACCAGATGCTCTAATTAGCCTTTCCTCATAATATGGCCTACAAATGTTGCTGGTATTTTCCTAATCTTCTTTACTAATGACCTTCTTGTGTCTGCCTCCTTCAAGACTGTCTCGTTTGTTTTCTTTGGTGTCCATGGAACTCTCAACATTCTTCTTAGAAACCACATTTCGGCTGCCTCAACCTTGTTCTGGCTTCGCGTGTTGAGTGTCCACGCCTCACAAGCGTACAACAGTATTGGTTCTGTATAATATTCAAGAACTCTTCTGGATGTTAATTGACAGGCATTTGTTGGTAAGAACGCTTTTCATCTTCTTGAATGCTGTTTGGCTTAGCCGATTCTGCTGGCTATTTCTGATGTGCATCTGCTGTCTGGTGAGATGACCGTTTCCAGATATTTAAACTTATCAACCTGTCTCAAAGTTGTGCCGTTTGCTGTTATTTTGCAAGAGAGGATTTTATGTTTTTTACTGATTACCATGACTTCAGTCTTCTTGCTATTTATTAGCTCCAACTTTTATTTTTATAGCACAGAATGTCTGGAAATGGGCATATTATTAACACTGAAAGAGCCCTTGGCATACCCACTGGGGAATCTAAACAGAACAAACATGTACACACGCAATATGCGTATACCAGTTACCACCCTCGCAAGGGTCTAAGACCTAAATGAATATATCATCTAAAACCTGAAAATCATTCATACTTATCTTAATTTTGGACAGTGCCACTGTCAACCATCATCATCAAGCTCTCCTGTTGAAAAGAAAAGTCTAAATGCTTAACATGCAAAGACATCACATTACACATGCACCCCCCCCCCCCCTCCCCTTCTCTCTCTCTCTCTTTTAAAGTCTTTCTTATAACACACCACACACACACACCACCGCATTCTCCACATTGCTGATGAACTACCTTACTTGTCGAACAGAAAGAAAACCTTGTGTAACACCTAAACAGATCACTGTTATTGTTGTTTTGTTTAAAGCCCAACTGATTGTGTAGAGACATATCAGTATTGTAACTATTTGAATACAAACACATGTCAACAGGAAAAAAGGAAGAAAAAATTAAGTACACATATGAATGCAAATAAGCATATACTCCAAAGAGACGCCCTAGGCACTGACCACTCCATCCAATTTATCACAGAGGGGATTTAAAAAACACACCAGATTACAAATTTAAACATAATTAAGGACACTAAAGTATATATGTATAAAAATAGGCCTGAATTACCTCAAATTGCTTCTGCATATCACATTTCCCTAGAGCCAAAAATGCACAGAATACATGTACCCAATTATCAATCCTAAGAGAAAGCAGGCCTACATAAGACTTTATCCAGTACATACAGGTGAATGGACCAGCAAGGCAGACAATGATGAGAAGACAAGACAGAAAGCAAAGGAATAAGGAAGAAACAAAGAGAATAACAGAAAAAAGGGAATTTCTAGCACAGAATTTCCAGAAGGTGGAGATAGCATTTGCATGAAATAGCCCTCGGCATACCCACGGGGGACTCTGAACAGATTGACTATGCATAATATCCCCCTTCCAAGGGTCTAAGACCTAAATGAATATATCATCTAAAATCTCTGAAAATCATTAATAGGCCCTACTTACCTTAATTTTGGACAGTGCCACTGTCAACTATCATCATTACACTCTCCTCTTGAAAAGAAAAGTCTAAATGCTTAACATGCAAAGACATCACACACACACACACACACACACACACACACACACACACACACACACACACACACACACACACACACACACACCATTCCATTCTCCACATAATGACATTGTTGATGAACTACCTTACTTGTTGAACAGAAAGAAAAGCTTGTGTAACATCTAAAGAGATCATTGTTATTGTTATTGCTTAACATGCAAAGACATCACATTTCTCTCTCTCACACACACAGGCAATCCATTCAAGCAACAATGTGTTTCAAGGACAAAAATGCCAGGGGTCCAGGGGACCGTATAGACCCCCTGGCAGGGTCCAGGGGCAGAGCCCCCTGGTAGCCCCTGGTGAGGGTCTGGGGGCTGAAGCATTTTAGTTTAGTAAATGGAAATTTAACCCCTCTGGTGAAAGATAAATCAAGTATTTCAATAAAACAAAAAAAAAGGGCACAAGCATTGTTAACAATGAACAAAACATGTAAATACTTCCCTTTGCAGATATCCGCGAATTCGCGGACATTTGGATTGCCTGACATACACATAAATATCTACAATACACAGTTTAGAATATCATCAGGTCAGATGTCTCCAAGCAATATCTCACCTGTGGAAAGGAACGGGTCAAAGAGTAAATCTCTCCACCAATGCACAACGTCTCACCTGTAAAACAAAATGTTTAAAAGATAACATCTCACCTTTAGAAATAAAGGTTTAAAACATGACATCACACCTGGAAAAAGGTTTAAAACATGATATCTCATCTGTAGAAATAAAGGTTTAAAACATGACGTCTCACTTGTAGAAATAAAGGTTTAAAACATGACGTCTCACTTGTAGAAATAAAGGTTTAAAACATGACGTCTCACTTGTAGAAATAAAGGTTTAAAACATGACGTTTCACTTGTAGAAATAAAGGTTTAAAACATGACGTCTCACTTGTAGAAATAAAGGTTTAAAACATGACGTTTCACTTGTAGAAATAAAGGTTTAAAACATGACGTTTCACTTGTAGAAATAAAGGTTTAAAACAGACGTTCACTTGTAAAATAAAGGTTTAAAACATGACTCTCACTTGTAGAAATAAAGGTTTAAAACATGAGTTTCACTTGTAGAAATAAAGGTTTAAACATGACGTCTCACTTGTAGAAATAAAGGTTTAAAACATGACGTTTCACTGTAGAATAAAGGTTTAAAACATGACGTTCACTTGTAGAAATAAGGTTTAAACATACGTTCATTGTAGAAATAGTTAAAAAGACGTTTCACTTGTAAATAAGTTTAAAAAAACGTTTTAATTGTGAAATAAAGGTTTAAAACATGATTTCACTTGTAGAAATAAGGTTTAAAACATGACGTTTCACTTGTAGAAATAAAGTTAACAACAAATAAGAAACGTTTCACTTGTAAAATAAAGTTTAAAACATGACGTTTCACTTGTAAAATAAAGGTTTAAAACATGACGTTCACTTGTGAAATAAAGTTTAAAACAGACGTTCACTGTAAATAAAGGTTTAAAAAGACGTTTCACTTGTAGAAATAAAGGTTTAAAACATGACGTTCACTGTAGAAATAAAGGTTTAAAACATGACGTTTCACTTGTAGAATAAAGTAAATGGTTCACTTAAAACATGACGTTCACTTGTAAAAGTTAAAGGATTAAAAGAAACATGCTTCACTTGTAGAAATAAAGTTTAAAACATGACGTTCACTTGTAGAAATAAGTTTAAAACATGACGTTTCACTTGTAGAAATAAAGTTTAAAACATGACTTTCACTTGTAGAAATAAGGTTTAAAACATGAGTTCACTGTAAAATAAAGGTTTAAAACATGACGTTCACTTGTAGAAATAAGGTTTAAAAGCCACTGTAGATACTGGTTCACTTGTAGAAATAAAGGTTTAAAACATGACTTTCACTTGAGAAATAAAGGTTTAAAACATGACGTCACTTGTAGAAATAAAGTTTAAAACATGATTCCACTTGTAGAATAAAGGTTTAAAACATGATTTCACTTGTAGAAATAAAGGTTTAAACATAGTTCACTTGTAGAAATAAAGGTTTAAACATACGTTCACTTGTAGAAATAAAGTTTAAAACAGACGTTCACTTGTAGAAATAAAGGTTTAAAACATGACGTCCACTTGAGAAAAAAGGTTTAAAACATGATTCACTTGTAGAAATAAAGGTTTAAAACATGACGTTTCACTTGTAGAAATAAAGGTTTAAAACATGACGTTCACTTGTAGAAATAAAGGTTTAAAACATGAGTCTCACTTGTAGAAATAAAGGTTTAAAACATGACGTTTCACTTGTAGAAATAAAGGTTTAAAACATGACGTTCACTTGTAGAAATAAAGGTTAAAACATGACGTTCACTTGTAGAAATAAAGGTTTAAAACATGACGTTCACTTGTAGAAATAAAGGTTTAAAACATGACGTTTCACTTGTAGAAATAAAGGTTTAAAACATGACGTCTCACTTGTAGAAATAAAGGTTTAAAAACATGACGTTTCACTTGTAGAAATAAAGGTTTAAAACATGACGTCTCACTTGTAGAAATAAAGGTTTAAAACATGACGTCTCACTTGTAGAAATAAAGGTTTAAAACATGACGTCTCACTTGTAGAAATAAAGGTTTAAAACATGACGTTTCACTTGTAGAAATAAAGGTTTAAAACATGACGTTTCACTTGTAGAAATAAAGGTTTAAAACATGATGTCTCACTTGTAGAAATAAAGGTTTAAAACATGACGTTTCACTTGTAGAAATAAAGGTTTAAAACATGACGTTTCACTTGTAGAAATAAAGGTTTAAAACATGATGTCTCACTTGTAGAAATAAAGGTTTAAAACATGACGTTTCACTTGTAGAAATAAAGGTTTAAAAACATGACGTCTCACTTGTAGAAATAAAGGTTTAAAACATGATGTCTCACTTGTAGAAATAAAGGTTTAAAATATGACGTTTCACTTGTAGAAATAAAGGTTTAAAACATGACGTTTCACTTGTAGAAATAAAGGTTTAAAACATGACGTCTCACTTGTAGAAATAAAGGTTTAAAACATGATGTCTCACTTGTAGAAATGAAGGTTTAAAATATGACGTTTCACTTGTAGAAATAAAGGTTTAAAACATGACGTTTCACTTGTAGAAATAAAGGTTTAAAACATGACGTCTCACTTGTAGAAATAAAGGTTTAAAACATGATGTCTCACTTGTAGAAATAAAGGTTTAAAATATGACGTTTCACTTGTAGAAATAAAGGTTTAAAACATGACGTTTCACTTGTAGAAATAAAGGTTTAAAACATGACGTCTCACTTGTAGAAATAAAGGTTTAAAACATGACGTTTCACTTGTAGAAATAAAGGTTTAAAACATGACGTCTCACTTGTAGAAATAAAGGTTTAAAACATGACGTTTCACTTGTAGAAATAAAGGTTTAAAACATGACGTCTCACTTGTAGAAATAAAGGTTTAAAACATGACGTCTCACTTGTAGAAATAAAGGTTTAAAACATGATGTCTCACTTGTAGAAATAAAGGTTTAAAACATGACGTCTCACTTGTAGAAATAAAGGTTTAAAACATGACGTCTCACTTGTAGAAATAAAGGTTTAAAACATGATGTCTCACCTGTAGAAATAAAGGTTTAAAACATGATAGAACTGTAGAAATAAAGGTTTAAAACAAGACGTCTCACCTGTACAAATAAAGGTTTGAAAAATGACATCTCACCAGTAGAAATAAAGGTTTAAAACATGACATCTCACCTGTAGGAACAAAGGTTTAAAACATGACGTCTCACCTGTAGAAATAAAGGTTGGTTTAAAACATGATGTCTCACCTGTAGAAATAAAGGTTTAAAACAAGATGTCTCACCTGTACAAATAAATGTTTAAAACATGGCATCTCACCTGTAGAAATATAGAAATGAAGGTTAAACATGATGTCACTCCTGTAAAAACAAATGTTAAAAACATGACGTTACACCTGTAGAAATAAAGGTTTAAAACCTGACGTTACACCTGTGGAAATAAAGGTATAAAACCAGATGTCTCACCTGTAGAAATAAAGTTAATTATATGATGTATCACATGCAGAAATAAAGATCTAAAACATGATGTCTCACTTGTAAAAATGAAGATCTGAAACATAATGTCTCACATGTAGAAATAAAGGTTTAAAACAAGACGTCTCACCTGTAAAAATGAAGGTTTTAAACATGACGTCTTACCTGTAAAAATATAGGTAAAACACATGATGTCACTCCTGTAAAAATAAAGGTTAAAAACATGACATCATACTTGTAGAAATAAAGGTTTAAAACTTAATGTTACACCTGTAAAAATAAAGGTACAAACACTAGAAGTCTCACCTGTACAAACAGAGATTTAAAACATAACGCATCACCTGTAGAAACAAAAGGTTAAAATCATGATGTCACACATGCAAAACGACAGGTATAAAACATGGCGTCTCACCTGTAGAAATGAAAATTTTAAACATAACGCACCACCTGCAAAAACAAACAGCTTAAAACATGACGTCTCACCTATAGAAATAAAGGTTTAAAACTTGATGTCTCACCTGCAGATATAAAAGTTTAAAACAAGATGTCTCACCTGTGAAAATAAAAATTTAAAACATTATGCCTCATCTGTGGAAAGATAAGCTTTAAATCACAACGTCTCATCTGCACAGCTAAAGGTTTCAAACATGATGTCTCACCTGTAGAAACGAAGGTTAAAAACATGATGTCACTCCTGTAAAAATAAAGTTAAAAACATGATGTCACACCTGTAGAAATAAAGGTTTAAAACCTGACATATCACCTGTAGAAATAAAAGTTTAAAACATGACGCTGCACCTGTACAATACAAGGTTTAAAACCTGATGTCATACCAGTACAAATAAAAGTATGAAATATGACATCTCACCTGTAGCAATGATGGTTAAAAACATAACATTACACCTGTAAAAATAAAGGTTAAAAACATGAAATCATACCTGTAGAAACAAAGGTTTTAAAACCAGACGTTATACCTACACAAGATAAAGGTATAAAACCAGGCGTCTCACCTGTAGAAATAAGGGTTTTCATAGGACGTCTCACCTGTAAAAATACTGAAGAAGTAAAGCATAAAATCATGACATCACACATGCAAAAATAAAGGTTTAAAACATGACATTCACATGTAGAAATTTATAAAGGTTTAAAACAACGTCTCATCTGCAGACATTCAGGTTTAAAACATGACATCACACCTGTAGAAATAGAGGTTTAAAACATGACATCACACCTGTAGAAATAGAGGTTTAAAACATGACATCACACCTGTAGAAATAGAGGTTTAAAACATGACATCTCACCTGTAGAAATAGAGGTTTAAAACATGACATCACACCTGTAGAAATAGAGGTTTAAAACATGACATCACACCTGTAGAAATAGAGGTTTAAAACATGACATCACACCTGTAGAAATAGAGGTTTAAAACATGACATCACACCTGTAGAAATAGAGGTTTAAAACATGACATCACACCTGTAGAAATAGAGGTTTAAAACATGACATCTCACAAGTTGAAATAAAGATTTAAAACATGAAAACACACATGTTGAAAAAAGGTGTAAATCTGATGTCTCACCTAGTACACCTGTAGAAACAGGTTAAAACAGGACTTCATACATGACTGCATAAAACGTATTAACATTTTAGTACAAAGAAGTTTTGCATCCGTTTCTTAAAGATCATTCTCTATCAAGCTCAATCCAAACAAATGGACCACAGCACATGATCAACAAAAGAGTACTTTCCCTGATGGGAGTGCACACTTTGGTTTCATTCTTCAATGAAGATTTTGTGCCAGCATCTCCCAGCTCGATTTAGAAGACCACCATCAATCTTATCCTACAGAGAAATCGTATCTGCAAACATAAGATGAGAAAAAAAACAAACAAGCAAGCAAAAAAAACAAAAAACAACCCCCCCCCCAAAAAAAACAACAACCATGTAATACCTAAGAATACCAAAACACAAATAATACTCAAAAAGAAAAAAGCTGACCACATATCTCCTCTCCTGGCACAACTTCACTGGCTCCCTGTATCAAAGCGCATACAGTACAAACTAGACACCATGTGCTACAAAAGCCTCAATAACGCAGCCCCCGATTACCTGTCAAGCCTACTTGAGATCTATCTTCCCTCACGTACCCTCCGCTCTGCCTCCGATCCTCTGACTTTTCGCTTTCCACGCACTAAGCTCAATACCTATGGTCCACGAGCCTTCTCTGTTTCTGGTCCACTCTCCTGGAACAAACTTCCTCTCTCAGTCCGTCAGCAACCTACTTTTGTCTCCTTCAAGTCCGCTCTCAAAACTCACCTTTTCTCCTCCGCATAAAATCCTAACCTCACTCAACCCCCCCCCCCTCTGCAGCCTGTCTCCGCTCGGAGGGAATCACATGGTTATAATATATAATTGTATATGCTATGCTCTCTATAATTTTCCATTGGTTTTATTCTTGCTTTTATTGCTTTTATTCTTTCTCCCCATTTATAGCCATGCGTGTGTGTGTGTGTGTGTGTGTGTGTGTGTGTGTGTGTGTGTGTGTGTGTGTGCGTGCGTGTGTGTGCGTGCGTGCGTGCGTGCGTGCTTGCGTGTGTGTCTGCTTCAGCGCTTAGATTTGATTTTATCAAGATTTTGCGCTATATAAATATTGTAATTATTATTATTAATTATTATTATTATTATTATTAATAATACTGTCCACCCCCATATTTTTCAATTCCCATAACTCATACAAAAATGAACTTTAGACCTAACAAATAGCATGACCTAAAAAACTGAACAAATACTATTACTCATACTTATCATAACTGAAACAACTTACAATCTTCAAAGCATGTATAACAACTGAATTTAATACAAATGCCCTACACAAACTAATTCAAAAAATACTCATTAACCAGTTAAATGCTATCACTCATACTTTGTACAAGCTATCAATGACACAACCTACAATGCATAACTCAATACTATGACAATTTTAATAGCAACAACTTCAAACTAACTCAAAGGGCATAGTAGGCTAGTGGGTAAATGACCAACTTCCAATAGGAAGGTTCTGGGTTTGATCCGCCTGGTGGGAAAAAGATGGACATTTTTCCAGTCTCCCAGCTCAGCATGCGGGCAGTCCAGCCACTGCGTAGACCCATCCATTTCAAGTGAGTACACATGCAAAATACCAAATATGCATGTTAAAGATCCCGTAAGCCATGTCAGTGTCTGGCTTACAGAAACAAAAAAACACCCACCATGCATGCCCATCAAAAAAGAAAACGTTTAACCATTAATATCAGACATACACACAACTTACCTTAGTTCAGAAGATTGCCATGGTCCTTGGAAATGGCTCCATCCAGGGGTCTGGAAGGGGGCGTTACCCATCTGAAACAGAGAAACCAAGCTGTTATATCTGAAAACACACACACATTCACACACACACCATGACCAAGGCATCCACCCTCCCTCCCCACCCACACCTCCCTCCCCAACCCCTTCCCTCCCCCCCAACCCTCCCTCCCCAACCCCTTCCCTCCCTCCCTTCCCCAACCCTTTCCCTCCCTTCCCTTCCCTCCATCCCTCAACCCCTTCCCTCCCTCTCTCCATAACCCCCTTCCCTTATCTCTTCCCTCCCTACCAATTTCTTTTCCTCTCCCACATTTCCCCTCTCCAACATCCCCCATTCTCTCTGAACTCTACCCCCCTCCCATCCCCCAAAAAGTTCAGACCTTCAGACAGAAAGTTTGACATCTTAGCTATTTGACTACCACGCCCACCAGTCAACACCTGTTTTCTGAGCATTATGAAATCCCTGCTGCCTGTCACACTGACTGGTACATGGTGGAGAATGGCAGTAACATGTACACTTTGTCCCCTAACCCTGAGGTTTAAGGGAATGAGTTGGTCAACATGTTTCTCCACACCAGCATTATGACAGGCATCCACCTGCTCTCATCTGCTGCATTACCTTCCCTGACTATGAAAAGTCAGACGGGGAGTTAAAACCTGACATCAACCATTCTGCCCAACAAATTACATCCCTACAGTACACGGACACAGCAGGGTAATGATCATCCAGCACAAAGATCAAGTGATAACATCAAGGTCAAGTTATAACATCAAGGTTAAATAATAATATCAAGGTCAGGAGATAACATGAAAGTTGAATGATAACATCAAAGGATACCCCGAAGTGTCACCTCTGTCTCCAGCCTAAGCTTGCAAGACTCCACTCGTCTGTTAACAGCCACTGAAGCTTTGCTGTAACTGAGAATTAATTTATGCTGAGAGTTTTCTTGTTTCAGCCATATAGGCGTTACTTAATTTTATGACCATTGTTTTGTGAAATTATAATAGGCACAATCTTATTATAATTTACGCATATATCACGCCTAAACGAATATTATCCATCAAGGAATTTGAAATTCCTACGAGGGTTCGCTGAACCGATCAGGCCTAACAAAAAGTAAGTGAAATTCCTTGATGGATAATATTCGTTTAGGCGTGATATATGTGTAAATTATAATAAGATTGTGCCTATTATAATTTCACAAAACAATGGTCATAGAATTAATTTAACACATCAGTTAAACATGCAACCAATACAAGTTGTCCCCTAATGGCCGCGTTGTATGGGAATGACCAGGTAGCCTAAAGATACTTTTCAAGGGACCAACCTTATAAGGCTGGTGCCCATCTCCTCTGTCTCTCTGTTTAACTTTCTCCAACCCTTTACAGGGCCGGACAACCCCATTTACAACTGGGTGAACAGAAGAAAGTGCACACAAAGTTTTTACCGAGACTTGAACTTGTGCAATCAAATTGGAGGGCAAGAGCCTGGACCTCTGCATCAAGCAGGCCGCATGCAAACAGTGCAGATCTACATCAATCATCAGTCAGAAAGTGCCAACATTTTGGGCAATCCTGTGTGTTCTAAAGGTACAATACTTACAGACTGTGAGCAGCTGGACTATGTGCTCCATAATATCATAATCATGCTATGTCATCATAATCATGCTATAACACTTCTGTCATCATAATCATGCTACATCATCATAATCATATATTCAAGACAGCATGAAAGAGAAAATTTAAAAAAAATTAGGTTGACAAAATGTCTAATAACCTTACAGTCCTGACCAATTTGCTTCCACAACCGGATATCTGTAATCTCACTCTAAACATACTTTAGACTTCAGTCATGACTTCAACTGATAGATACACTCCGGAAGAAAAAAGTTAAGAGTCGGTGGTGGCTTGCGGCAATCAATGCACCAAAGCACAAGGCGGATCGCGAAAAAGTTGTCCTGACATTGCTGACAGTGTGAGCTCTTCCCCAGTGAAATCAGATCTATTATCCTCTCTGTATACATGTGAAATCAGATCAACCATCTTCTTGACATATAAATACATGTTGAACAATGGCCAAGTAGGTGGAGGAAAACAGAAGTTTGGAGAACAGACAGGTGAAAAAACAACAGTAACTTGGAGAACAACCTTAACTTGGAGAACAACTAACTTGAAGAACACCAGTAATATAAATAATAACTTAGAGAAAAATAGTAATAATATGGAGAACAACAGTAACTTGGAGAACAACTGAAAGCTGGACAACAACAGAAATCGAACAGTAGTTTGAAATACTACCCAAACTTGAAAAGTAACTTGGAGAACAAGAGTAGCTATAGAGAACCAGAGTAATATGGAGAACAACAGTAACCTGGAGAACAACAGTAACCTAGAGAACAACAGTAAGTAAAATGGAGAACTACAGTAACCTGGGGAACCACAGAAACCTTGAGAACAACAGTAATATGGAGAACTACAGTAACCAGGGGAACCACTGTAACCTACAGAACAATAGTAACCTGGAGAACAACAGTAACCTGGAGAAGAAGAGTAACTCAGAGAACAACAGTAATATGGTGAATAACAGTAACCTGGAGAACCATAGTAAATGGAGAACTACAGTAACCTAGAGAACAACAGTAACTCAGGGAACAACAGTAATATGGAGAACAACAGTAATATGGAGAACAACAGTAAACTGGAGAACAAATAATATGAACAGTAATGTGGAGAACAATAATAACCTGGACAACAACAGTAACTTGGGTAGCAGTAACTTGAAGAACAACAGTAACTTAGAGAACAACACTAACATGGGGAACAATGTAAGTAACTTTAAAGTCAAACGGGTAAATTTTGAATTGTGAGCTGTCCTTTATTTTTCACTATGCTTGAAGCTAGACCATTTCTCTGCTTTAGTTTTTATGTCACTTTTTTCTTTTCCTGTGTTAAGGAGAATTCCTTGTACTTTTTCATATTGCATGCTCATTTACATATCTTTACAGACTAAATATTTCTGAACTGTTGTTCTTGTAGGTTTAAAGCCTGTAAATTTTTCTTCTTCTCTTTCTCTTCTTTATTTATATAAATAATAAAGGGGTTTTCCTTTTAACTTTGTGTTGTTATTGTTTGATTCTTGTCTAATTTCTTGATTAAGAAAGCATTCCTTGTTTTCTATTTTAAATTCTTACTTCACTACTTGTATCATGTAGAATTCCTTTTTCTTTTTCTCTTTCTGGTTTTTGTCTCACATATTATTTTATAATTTAAAGAAAATTCCTTGTACTTTTTCAAAATGCAGATTCGTCAGAAGAAAAATCAGTGTATTTGTGCACATGTACACTAAACCACACACACACACACACACACACACACACACACACACACACACACACACACACACACACACACACACACACACACACACACACACACACACACACACACACACACAATTTTTGTGCCCATATCAACACAAACACAGCCCCCATTCCACCATACATATAACTAGCAAAAAAACAAACAAACAAACAAAAAACATATACTCATTCATATCATTCACACATCTCACACTAACACAAAATGGTTGATACACACAACGTACATGCTTTCAACACAATTCTACATGCTCCACATCACAATGTAAAGGGACTTACGAAGCCAAACATTGCTCAGCACAAAACATTCACTTTCAAAAAAAAGTATCATGAAGCATGATTTATCCATTCTCAGGAACTCAAATCCTCCACACATTGCCATAATACACTTGGTCATTCGTTCCCAGGAACTAAAGTCCTCATACTGGCATAAAACACAGGGCCATTTATTCCCAGGAATTTCAGGCCTTCACACACCGCCAGTAAACACAGGGCCATTCATTCCCAGGAACTTCAGGCCTTCACACACCTCCATAAGATACAGGTCATTAGTTTCCTGGAATTAAAGTCCTTCACACACCGCCATAAAACTCAAGGTCATTTGTCTCAAGGAATTTGAGGCCTTCACACACCGCTGTAAAACACAGGGTTATTCATTCCCTGGAACTTGAGGCTTTCAGACAGTGCCATAAAACACAGGATCATCTGTTCCCAGGAACCTGTGTTTTTCACACCACACATAATCATAAGGACCTCCATTACCAGGAAAAGTGGTCCCCTGGTCTGTCACTCCAGGAAAAGTAGTGCCCCATGACACTACAAAAATCACTGCAAATATGTGATAAGGAGTTTTCATTGTCGGTGTCAAATGTAGGTCTTTTCAAACATCTTCTCCATGTGGCCTTTTGTCCAACAACCAAAACTGTTCACGGAGCACACCAGTTCAGCCTTCCAACACTACCTGCATATCCACTGCTTATGACACACTGAAGATCACAATAATTGTGTTGTCACTTTATGTTTCACACAATCCACCATGAAGCAGTGAAGAGCATATTATTGATGCTTTATGTCTCTCATGCTTGTCAATGATCCAATGAACACAGAAACTGCTTATGCCAAGTGTCGCTTTCCAACGAGTGTTGTAAACAATTCTTGATGAAACAGTGAAGATCATGATGACAACTGCATGTGACTGGAAGTTTTTTGACTGTTAACACTAACAGCACACAGTGTCAAAGGGTGAAGATCAAAATGACACACTGTCACAATATCACACTGTAGGTGTCCCATACTGCTGGCAGTGAGTCTTGAACCATCGAAGATCAGTCTAGAAACACGTTTGTGGTCAACACAATATGGTCCATTTTGTCATAACAGGATATCACCCTTTTTATGCTTTTTTTCTTTCTTTTTTTTTCTTTCTTTTTTTTTCTTTCTTTTCTCTTTTTTCTTTTTTTTCCCCTTCTTTTTCTTTTTTTTCATTCCCCCTTCCTTTTTTTTTTTAACCCTTTCTTTTATGCCTCTTTTGATTTTTTTTTTCCTCTTTTTTTCTTTTGGTTTATTTTTTCTTTTCTTTTTTTTAATCAGCCCGGTCACACCCACTCCACACATACACACAAAACTGATACTGTAATTGTCAAAGGCATGTATTAGTTATTGTTGCTTCTGCTGCTTTCTGTCTTTTTGTTCTTTTACGGACTACATCCTCCTATTGCTAACAAACAGAACTTTCCCTTTTCTCCTCTCCTTTTCTGTTCTGTCATTTTTCATTTCCTCTTTTTCCACCTGACCTAGCACAAACCTATAAATACACTATGAAAGCAAAGAGGGCCTTCTTTCCATCTCCATAACCAACTATTTCCAAATGGCCCACCATAGCCATGTTCAGACCCAACAATGAAGTGCCGCACACTCAAAATGTCAGCAAAGTCCTGCTATGTGGACCACCAGACCAGCCTGAGGCTGAGGTCACTTTCTTACAAGTGTGCTGTCACCCACACTAGACTACTGCCACAACAAAAGCAGTCTGAATGCAGTGGCATTTTCATCTTGAGTGTGCTGCCACCCACAGTGTACTGTGCTTTTGTTGGACATCATGTCACTGTTGATCAGTACTGGACTGCTCCCATCAAGCAACCATCCTGAAGGTAGTCACACTCCCATCTTGAGTGTGCTGCCACCCACAGTGTCTGTGCTTTTGTTGGACGTCATTTGTTGATCAGTACTGGACTGCTCACATCAAGCAACCATCCTGAAGGTAGTCGCACTCCCATCTTGAGTGTACCACCACCTACAGTGTACGAGGTTCTTGATGGATGTCACAATATGTCAAGCCAGTACTTCATTGTTCCCATCACAAAACCAAGATGGGATCACTCCCCTCCAAGAATGAGGCCACGTATAGTGCACTAGGCACTTGGTGGACATCACATCATCAACGGCACTAATTCTTCCCATCATGCAACCAGCCTGAAAGTAGTCACACTCTTCTAAGTGCACTGCCACCTACAGTATGCTGGCTTTTTGTTTATCATGTTGCATCATTGTCAAGACGACCAAGAGCTGGGTGGGCCAGGAAGTGGGCAATGTTTACTGTGAAATCGCTATTTGTGAACCTTGTGAACACTTTGATAACAGGGACTGAAAACTTCTGGTCATTATGGCGACACCCCTTTGCTTTCATCTTGTTAACATTCTGACAAGAGATACTGAACTGTTAGGCAATTTCAATGCTGAGGTATGAAAACCTACTGCCCTGATACTAGTTGCATATTACAAGCTTACTGAAGTCTATGGAAAACATTACAATACTATGTAACAAGGAGTGTCTGTGGTTCCGCACATTACAAACCAATCTGCCGGAGTTCCTAATCTGACAATTTTCTGTCTACTTTATTGTTATTGTTTAAAGCCCAGCCGACTGCGTAGAACCATATCAGGGCTATAACCTTTTCAAAACATATACAATACTTCAACAGGAAAAAAGGAAAAGAAAATTAAGTACACATATCAATGCATTTGAGCACATCCCCTGTCGTAGAGCACTACGTCCAATTTATCACAGAGAGGATTTAAAAAAAATCTGAATACAAACTTAAACATAACTAAGGACACTAAAGCATATATAAAAACGCCTAAATTACCTGACATTGTTTCTGCATATCTCATTTCCCTAGACCCAAAAATGCACTTAATAAGTGTACTCAATGATCAATCCTAGGAGAAAGTATGTAGACTAAGACTTTATGGAACACATACAGGTGAATGGACCAGGAAGGCAGAAAATGATAGGAAGAAATGACAGAAAGCAAAGAAATAAGGAAGAAACAAAGAGAGTGACAGAAAAGAGGAAATTTCTAGCACAGAATTTCCAGAAGATGGGGATACTATTTATTCTGAAAAAGCCCCCGCATCCCCATGGGGGGATTTTGTCTACTACAACAAAAATTTTGTAACACCATTATCATCAGAATAATAGTAACAGTAAGAATAATATAATCATGATGATGATAATATCAATAATAATGATACATACTCTCTCCCCTACAAACATCTTAACACAAGGTCCACCAGAATCATACTGCTATGAAAATCAACACAGACCCCTCACAGCTTTTTAAGGGCTATCACAATCACAG
>JAPXFY010001945.1:0-7500 GCA_030674185.1 Monoplex corrugatus | reverse complement strand
ACTTCTATATCCTGTTTCAGTTGATATTAACCTGTCTACAGTTACCCACACTTATTTGTTTCAACTCCTTGAGGAAACAAGGGGAAATGATAAAAATAATGAAGAGAGGATCAGGGATGATGATGAAATCACATCATTCATCAATCATCATCACGATGTCATCAATCATTATCATCATCATACAGCAACAATGAAAATAATAACATGATGATGATAATATCAAGGATAATGATATGCAGACTCTCTCCCCTACAAAACACCTTAACACACGAAGCCCAAACCAAATCACACTGATATGAAAATCAACACATACCCCTCACAGCTTTTTACAGGCAGTCACAATCACAGGGAAACACACACACACACACACACACACAACACACACACACCACACACACTCTCTCTCTCTCTCTCTCTCTCTCTCTCTCTTCTCCTTTAATATCAATAACAAAACACCCACAAATGAAACAAAAAAAAATACACCACCCAAAGCAAACAAACAAAAAACACACACACACACAAAAAACAAAAATATGCACACATGCTCGCACCACGCACAACACACACACACACACACCACACACACAACACACACCACACCACACACACAAACAAACACACACAGCACACACACACACAAACGCAGATTTTGTTATTTGGGGATTTAAAAAACATACTTGAATGCAAATTTAAATATAACTTAAGGATACTAAAACACATAAAAAGGCCTAAATTACCTAAAATTGCTTCCACACATCTCATTTCCCTAGAACCAAAAATGCACTTCACACATGTACCCAAAGCAAACAAAAAACAAAAAAAACAAAAAACACCATATGAAACAACACAACTTTAACACCAAAAAACACTACACAACAATGCCAAAAATTACCCACCCTAAAAAAAATAAAGTAATAAAAGCACCACACACACACACATGCATGTAAGCACACAGACACACACAACTCTAATATACCTAAACTTGCAAAAACAAAATCAAACAAACAAAAACCACATATCACATGCACCACGCACACACACACACACACAAAACACCCACCCACCCGCACTAACACTTTGCCCAATTTCATCTCACAATCAATTTGTTGCTTGCCCCACCCCCCAAAAAACCACAAACTTGCATATCCTCTCTCAGTTTGATATTAACCTGTCTCCAGTTACCCACACTTACTTTGTTTCAACTCTTGAGGGAAACATGGGGGGAATGATAAAAATGATTATGATGAAGAGGAGGATCAGAGGATGATGATGATCATCATCATCATCATTCATCAATCATCATCACATGATCATCATCATTACAAACAATGAAAATGACATAAACATGATTATGATAATATCAATGATAATGATATGCAGACTCTCTCCCCTACAAACACCTTAACACATGAAGTCCACCAGAATCACACTGATATGAAAATCAACACATACCCCTCACAGCTTTTCACAGGCAGTCACAATCACAGGGAACACACCACACACACAAAACACACTCTCTCTCTCTCTCTCTCTCTTAATATCAATAACAAAACATCCACAAATGAACACACGCAACAACAAAAAACACCACCCCAAAGCAAACAAACAACAAAAAACATCCCACAAATATGCACACATGCGCGCACACACCACACACACACACACACACACACACACACACACACACACACACACACACACACACACACACACACACACACACACACACACACACAACCAGAGTTTTATTGTTATTTGGGGATTTAAAAAACACACTTGAATGCAAATTTAAATATAACTTAAGTACACGAAAACATATAAATGGGCCTAAATTACCTAAAATTGTTTCCACACATCTCATTTTCCTAGAACCAAAAATGCACTTCATACAAGTACCCAATTATCAATACTCAAAAAAAGTACACAAGAGTTTATGGAACACATACAGGTGAATGGACCAGTAAGGCAGAAAATGGTAGGAAGAAATGACAGAAATGAGAAAGCAAACAAACAAGGAAGAAACAAAGAGAGTGACAGAAAAGAGGAAATTTCTAGCACAGAATTTCCAGAAGGTGGGGATACTATTTATACTGAAACAGCCCCCGACATCCCCACGGGGGAGCATACACACAGATGCACATGCAAACTTTAATATGAATAACAAAACACTCGGAAAAAAATAAACCACACACACACACACATACACACACACACACACACACACACACACACACACACACACACACACACACACACACACACACACACACACACACACACGAACAAAAAAAATCCAACCCAACCCAGAAACAAACAAACAAAAAAACATCACACACTTTTTCATTTCAAAATCAATTTGACATTATCAACAATTACCCCCATCCTCTCAAAACACACACACACACACACACACACACACACACACACACACACACACACACACACACACACACACAAACACACACACACACACACACAAACACACACACACACACACAGTAGAATCTTTTGAAGAAAAAAAAAAACCAAGAAAAAAGTCACACGTTCACAACACACATGCCCTGAAACCAACAAGTAAATATAAAAAAAAAGAAAGAAAAAAAAAGGAGGGGGGGGCAAATGAAAACACACACACACACACACTCTCTAAACACAGAAATATGAATAAAACAAAACAAAAAACACACAGAACACTCATGCTGAAACACACACACACACACAATCTCTCTCCTTAATATCATTAAAACAAAATACCCACACATAAAAAAAATATCACCACCCCAAAGCAAATCAACAGAAAACGAAAAAAAAAAAAACAAAAAAAAAAAAACAAAAAAACAAGCACACACACACTGTTATTGTTATCTTTGTTTAAAGCCCAGCAGACTGCGCAGCGCCAACTCAGGGCTATAGTCATTTCATAACATACACAATACTTCAACAAATGAAATTTTTTTTTTAATTTGGTGACACCATTATCATCATCATAACAGTAACAATAAGAATGATATAATGATGATGATGATAATATCAATAATAATAATGATATGCAGACTCTCTCCCCTATAAACATCTTAACACAAAGTCCACCAGAATCACGCTGATATGAAAATCAACACAGACCCCTTACAGCTTTTAAGGGCTGTCACAATCACAGGGCACACACACACACACACACACACACACACACACACACACACACACACACACACACACACACACACACACACACACACACTCACACACTTTAATACCAAAACCCCTACACAATACCAAAATACCAAAATTACCCGCCCTAAAAACCAAAAAAAATGAAAACACCAAACACACACACGTGCATATAAGCATGTACATGCGCGCATACACACACACACACACACACACACACACACACACACACACACACACACACACACACACACGCACACACACTCGCACACACACACTCGCACACACACACTCACACACTTTCATACATATAACAAAACGCTTGCAAAAACAAAAAACAAACAAAAAAACGAAACTACACATATCACACTCATAGGCACACACACACACACACACACACACACACCTACCCACACTAACACTTTGCCCACTTTCATCTCACAATCAATTTGTTTGTTTACCCACCCTCTCAAAACACAAACTTCCATATCCTGTCTCAGTTTGATATTAACCTGTCTACAGTTACCCACACTTATTTTGTTTCAACTCCTTGAGGGAAACATGGGGGGAAATGATAAAAATAATGAGGAGGAGGATCAGGGGATGATGATGATCATCATCATCATTCATCAATCATCATGATGTCATCAATCATCATCATCATCATTACAGCAACAATGAAAATAATATAATCATGATGATAATAATATCAATGATAATGATACAAACACTTTAACACAAAGTCCACCAGAATCACGCTGATATGAAAATCAACACATACCCCTCACAGCTTTTTAATGGCAGTCACAATCACAGGAAACACACACACACACACACACACATACACACACTCTCTCTTTAATATCACTAACAAAACACCCACAAATAAAAATACCACCCCAAAGCAAACAAACAAAAAACGAAACCTCCCCCTCCCCTACACAGGCAAATATGCGCACATACATGTGTACACACACACACACACACACACACACACACACACACACACACACACACACACACACACACACACACACACACACACACACACACACACACACAACTGTTATTGTTATTTTTGTTTAAAGCAGAGCAGAGCCATATCAGGGCTATAATCGTTTCAAAATGTATGCAATACTTCCAAGATATAAAAAGGAAAAAGAAAAAGAAAAAAGAAAATTAAGCACACATATTAACGCATCTGCGCACATACTCTAACAAGATGCCCTAAGCATTGACCACTCCATCCAATTTATCACACACGGGATTTCAAAAACATACTTGAAAGTTGAATACAAATTTAAATATAACTTAAGTACATTAAAACATTTATAAAAATGGGCCTAAATTACCTAAAATTGCTCCATACATTTCATTTCCCTAGATCCAAAAATGCACTTCATACAAGTACCCAATTCTCAATACTCAGAAAAAGTACACAAGAGTTTATGGAACACATACAGGTGAATGGACCAGCAAGGCAGAAAAATATAGGAAGAAATGACAGAAAGCAAAGAAATAAGAAAAAACAAAGAGAGTGACATAAAAGAGGAAATTTCTAGCACAGAATTTCCAGAAGGTGGGAATACTGTTTGTACTGAAAGAGCCCCCAGCATCCCAATGGGGGGGGGGGGGGGGGAGCACAGACACAGATGCAAACACAAACTTTCATATGAATAACAAACAAGACACTCAAAACACACACACACACACACACACACACACACACACACACACACACACACACACACACACACAAAACCAAACAAAATCCAGAAGCAAAAAAACACGTCACACACTCATTTCAAAATCAATTTGACATTATCACCAATTACCCCCACCCTCTCAAAACACACACACACACACCACACACACACACAGTATCTTTAGAAAAAAAAGAAAAAAGATAAAAGTCACACATTCATGACACATATGTCCTAAAACCAACAAGTAAATCAAAAAAAAAAAAAAAAAAAAGAGGGGGGGGGGGGCAAATGAGAAAACACACACACAACACACACACACACACATACAATCTTTCTCTCTCTCTTTCCTCTCTAAACACAGCAATATTAACAAACCAAAACAAAAAACAAAACACACACAGAACACATGCTGAAACACACACACACACACACACACACACCAGCACACACACACACACACACACACACACACACACACACACAACACAATCTCTCTCTCTCTCTTTAATATCATTAACAAAACACCCACACATAAAAAAAAAATATATCACCACCCCAAAGCAAACAAAACATTAAAAGAAAAAACAACCAACAAACAAAAACACATATGCACGCACACACACACACTGTTACTGTTATCTTTGTTTAAAGCCCAGCCGACTGCGCTGAGCCATATCAGGGCTATAACCATTCCCTCTCAACTGGCTCCTTTCCTTCTTCTTTCAAGTCAGCAATTGTAAGACCTCTTCTAAAAAAAGACGACTCTTGACCCTGAGAATTTGAAAAACTATAGACCTGTGTCAAATCTTCCTTTTCTCTCCAAGGTCTTAGAGAAAGTTGTTCTTGACCAGCTGTTAAACCACCTTCATTCCAATAACCTTGTCTATTCCCTTCAGTCTGCTTACCGTTCTGGACATAGTACCGAAACCGCTCTTCTCAAAATCTGCAACGACTTACTGACTACTCTCGACTCTAACAACGTATCACTTTTGACTCTCTTGGACCTATCTGCTGCCTTTGACACTATTGACCACTCTATCCTTCTCTCCCGTCTACATCACTCTTTTGGGCTCCATGATACTGTCTTGAACTGGTTTCATTCTTACATCACCAATCGTCTGCAAGTAGTTTCTGTCAATGGTCTTTCTTCTAATCCTTCCTGTCTGACTTACGGAGTGCCACAAGGATCTGTTCTGGGCCCCCCTACTTTTCATTCTCTACACCTACCCTGTCTCCTCTATTGTCCAAGAACACCTGCTTCAGCATCATTCTTTCTCGGATGACAATCAGCTGTATGTCTCTGGGCCTCTCCCTGACCTTCCCATCATGATCCAGAAAACCCAATCTTGTGTAGCTGACCTGAAGGATTGGATGACTGATAACAAACTGAAATTAAATGAAGAGAAATCCGATTTGATCTTGATCACCCCACCCAAACTCCAAAATCACCCCTCTCTTCCAACCTCTGTCACACTTGTTGACTCATCTATCCCTCTCTCCCCATTTTGCCCGTAACCTTGGTGTAACTCTTGATCAAACCCTGTCCTTCCACCAGCATGTGAGCAACGTCTGTCGGACTTGTTTTCTTGAACTCCGCCGAATTGCTTCTATCCGCCACCTCCTCTCAGAAGACACGACAAAGGCTCTTGTCTGTGCATTTGTTCTATCCCGTCTCGATTACTGTAATGCTCTTTTTTCTGGTTCCCCCTCTCATCTCATTAACAAACTTCAGAAAGTTCAAAATCATGCTGCCCGTCTCATCTTCCGCTCTTCAAAATTTAACCATGTTACGACGCCATTGCTCTGTTCTCTCCACTGGCTCCCTGTTCAGCAAAGAATATCCTACAAGATTGCCTGCCTCTGCTTCAAATCTATTGAGTCTTCCTGTCCTGAGTATCTCACCCATCTGTTACATCTCTACACGCCATCTCGAGCTTTGCGGTCCTCATCTGATACCCGTCTCTATAGTATCCCCATAGTCCGCACTAAAAGGTTTGGGCAGCGTTCTTTTTCCTATCAAGCTCCAACCATCTGGAATCAGTTACCTTTGCTCTCTTAGATACTCACCCTCTCTGTCCACATTCAAACGCTCCCTCAAAACTCACCTGTTTCCCAAAACTGGTAATTCTCTGCCCCCTTCCCCCCATGTAATGTAATGGTGACATTATAGTGTCTTAGTGTCAATGTGTCATTGTATTTGCATGTCATGCTGTGTGTGTGTGTTTGTGTGTGTGTGTGTGTGTTTGTGTGTGCGTGGGTGCTTCTGTGGGCGTGTGTGTGTGTTGCTTGTGATTCTGGTTATATGTTTTGCCATTGTAAACGCCTAGGGCATTAATTTGATTAGGCGTACTAAATGTTCATAATAATAATAATAATAATAATAATCATTTCAAATCCTACAGATACTTCAACAAATGATTTTGTTTTTTAATTTTCATAACACCATTATCATTATCATAACAGTAACAATAAGAATAATGCAATCATGACAATGATAATATCAATAATATCAATAATGATATAGAGACTCTCTCCCCTAAAAACATCTTAACACTATAACAGAATCACGCTGATATCAAAATCAACACAGACCCCTCACAGCTTATTAAGGGCTGTCACAATCACA
>JAPXFY010001944.1:17500-30926 GCA_030674185.1 Monoplex corrugatus | reverse complement strand
ACAACTGAAACAAATAAAATAGCACGCCAACAACGAACTGGTATCATTGATAAAAAAAAATGTACAATCTTCTAACACAACAACATGCATACAGTGACAATTTACCATTTATTAGGAAACGATGTAGTGAAGCATCGGTGGTCTAGTGGTAGAATACTCGCCTGTCACTCGGGTGACCGGGGTTCGATTCCCGTTCGATGCACTTTTTTAGGCCAGCCCATGGCTTTATGTGCAGGCTTAAGGTTTGTGCCACGGTCACCATACACGTGGCACCTGTGACGTTAGTGCAAGACAAGACAAATACACTAGCATGCATGTATTAATAATAACAGCAACAATAAAAAGTCTACACCATACATCACAAGTACATTACGCGTAAATCAGATGTAATGAATTGATTTGAATGATATAAAAAGAAGACGATGCAACAGAGTATGATCACACCACTGATCGGAAGAATGCAACAATCAACCACACCCAGCATGCATTCGCATTTATACCAGTGAAATCAAGAACAGAGAGAGAAAGGCAGATGTAGAGAGAGAGAAAGAGAGAGAGAGAGAAAGAGAGACAGAGACATACAGAGAGAGACAGACACACACAACACACACACACACACACACACACACACACACACACACACACACACACACACACACACACACACACACACACACACGTACACAGATTGAATGGGTGAGAGAGAGAGAAACAGCTTTTTGGATTTTGTGATGTGTGTGTGTAAGTGTGTGTGTGTGTGTGTGTGTATGTATGTTTGAGCGCGCGCACGAGTGCGTTTTAACTTAATACAAAAGTCATTAAGTTATCATTGATGACTTGTTAGCAAGCCTTAGCCATTCACCTGAACACACACTGTTCATTGGCACCCGTCAGAAACTTTCCCAGCTGCCTCCTCTTTCTCTCCCATTATGTAACACATCAGTCCCAATTTCTGATTCAGCTAAAAACCTTGGTGTCTGCATTGACTCTACCCTGTCCATGAACAACTTTGTTTCTCAAACTGCCAGATCTTGCTACTATCATCTCCATCGTATAAGCCTGATCAGGAAGTATCTCTCTGTCGAAACAACTGCAAAACTCGTTCTCTCCTTCATAATGTCTCGCATTGACTATTGCAATTCACTCCTGTCTGGTCTTCCTGCCTCCACCATTCACATCCTACAGCGCATTCAAAACAATGCTGTACGCCTTGTACTCAAAAAGAAAAAAGCTGACCACATATCTCCTCTCCTGGCACAACTTCACTGGCTCCCTGTATCAAAGCGCATACAGTACAAACTAGACACCATGTGCTACAAAAGCCTCAATAACGCAGCCCCCGATTACCTGTCAAGCCTACTTGAGATCTATGTTCCCTCACGTACCCTCCGCTCTGCCTCCGATCCTCTGACTTTTCGCTTTCTACGCACTAAGCTCAATACCTATGGTCCACGAGCCTTCTCTGTTTCTGGTCCACTCTCCTGGAACAAACTTCCTCTCTCAGTCCGTCAGCAACCTACTTTTGCCTCCTTCAAGTCCGCTCTCAAAACTCACCTTTTCTCCTCTGCATAAAATCCTAACCTCACTCAACCCCCCTCTGCAGCCTGTCTCCGCTCGGAGGGGAATCACTTTGTTTTAATATATAATTGTATATGATGTGCTCTCTGTGGTTTTCCATTGGTTTTATTTTTGCTTTTATTGCTTTTATTCTTTCTCCCCATTTGTGGCCACGCGTGGTTGTGTGTGTGTGTGTGTGTGTGTGTGTGTGTGTGTGTGTGTGTGTGTGCGTGTGTGTGCTGTGCGTGCGTGTGTGCGTGTGTGTCTTTTCGGCGCTTGGATTTGATTTTGTCGAGATTTTGCGCTATATAAATATTGTAATTATTATGTATGCATGTGCGTACGTATGTATGTATGTATGTATGTATGTATGTATATATGTATGTATGTATACGCTTAGATTTATGTATGTATTGTATGCATGTATACGCTCAGCTTAGATTTATGAATGTAAGTATGTATGCAAATATGTATGCATGTATACGCTCATATGTATGTAGGTATGTATGCATGTATACGCTCAGCGCTTAGATTTGATTTTATCAAGATTTTGCGCTATATAAATAAAATATATTATTATTATTATTATTGTTTACAGAAGACAAAATCACCCAGAATTCTAAGCCAAACGAGCCCATGGTGTTAAGAAGTCACGTGACCCTCGGAATTAAGCCCGCCCGGCTAATTTTGCGTGTTCCGTTTTTTTCAAGAACGTCTGCAACTCTGGTTCTGGTTCTGTATTTTGTAACACGTAGTTCCTGAAAGTTTGATACATGTCACTGGTTAACCGATAAGATGCTTATATGTCGTGCGTTTATGTCCTAGATAATTTTGATGATGATGATGAGATGATTGTGACATTAATAACTGTTGAGGGTTTTTTTTGTTGTCTCAAATCACTATAAGCAATCCGTTTCTTAAAATTCTACTTGGACTCTTAAAATAAAGTGTCGAGCTTTGATTCCCTTGATCACGATGAAGCGTGCAACTTGAAAACATTTTATGTTTCAAGATTAGTAGTATTAAGTCACAGTGGGCGTATCCTGAAGCCAGTCCTTCCTATGTTTGTATTTACAACATAAACATGCCATACATGAAGGGAAATGCACTGATTAAAAGTTAAAAAGATAACAAAAATGATTATGAAAACATTACAAAGAAATAAAAAACACAAGCAACAGCACAAAGAACGAAACAAAATAAACAGACAAAAAATCACACACACACACACACACACACACACACACACACACACACACACACACACACACACACACACACACACACAACACACACACAACAAATACAGGGGAAGAGGTAAATATGATGAAACTGTGGGTAGCATATTCACTTGACACAAATATTTTCATATAAATATCGTTGTAAAAAGACAAGCGTGTCTCTGAACAGAAACTTCTCAGAAAATGTGAAAACGATGATTCATGAAGATTTTAGTTTTGGAGAATTGTCAGAAAGGAAAAGAGAAATCAGAAGGAAAAAAAGGGAGGTGAGGGAGAGACAGACAAACGCAACAGACAGACAAGCAGAAAGGAAGCGTATTTAGCATTTCAATACAGAGGTGATCGTTCAGGATTGGCATTAATGGTGCCTGTATGTAGTAAAAATCTTTCAACAGCAAAAAGTGTGTAGGAAAATGATTTTAACTGGAATGACTGCTTATGTACACCTCTGCGAGGGTTCATTTTTGTGTCTGCTACTACAACATGAACTTACCAATGGATTTTCTTCAAACTTGGCCATGATAAAGTTTAATAGTTGTACTTTTGTGTGATATGTTGCCTTAAGGGAAAAAGGTCTTATATGAGGCACAAAAAATAATTCATTAAAAACATAAATGAAATTCCACCTGCCAAACGGTAGCGGAACGATGGAAAAAATATTTTCACACACAACCAACAGAGCCATTTAATAGTTTACAGATCTTCAGACAAATCTTAAATCAAGTTTGCAAACCTAAAACAATGTTTGTAAGCTCGTTGTTTTTCATTTTATTATGATTTGACTACTGTGCTGCTAAATTAAAAAAAAATAGTCCACTACCAGGTAATTGAAAAGCAAGTTTCAGAAATACATATTTTGGGGTTTACAAATTAGCCCTTTGTTTAACTAAATTACACACAAACCTTGAAGTCACTATCTTGAAAAACAAAAAAGTTATGCTTTCCACAGAAATCGGAACACACATTTTTTGGACAAAAAAACAAGCGTAAAAATCTGCGCTGACAGAACAAGACAATCAGTACATGACAAAATGTACTCACAGTGGCTGGCCCCAGTTTGTCTAATACCACCCTGACATGTAAGGTAATCCTTCTAATGTAGCCAATTCTTCTTTTCTGCCAAGTCTTCTCAGTCTTTCAGCTCTTTCTGTACTCCTTGGAGGACATCCGTGCCTGGCGCTGAGCAAACATAACGTGCAAAGTGTCCTTGTATGTGAGAAATTCTGCAGTAAAGCTTCCAGCAGAAATCTCCAAGGCCTCCAGTATGTCTTTGATTGTGCTTGCTCCATCATTGTAAATACACACAGCAATGGCCACAGCTGTCCTGACCACTGTGAGACCATGAAATCTGATTTGGGGGCAATATTACCATATAAAATTGTTCACACTTTCATTATTATCATGAGTGTAACCATCCAGGCACCTGGGCAGCAATTCTGTACTGGCCAAGTCCTTGATATGGGTTTGATGGCATCCATCACACAAATTAGCAGGTTACCTGTGTGCTTGTACTGGTGGAGTTCATTGGCTTGCTTTGCTTTGTGGTATGGACGCCAGCTGTCACAGAAGTTATGAACTGGATTGGCGTCAGAAGAGCACTTATGAAAATACACTGCCCACACAGCTTCTCTCATCTTCACAAGATTTCCTTTATTTTCCCTAATTGCATTGCCATAGTATTGTTGCAATTTTCAATTTGTTCATTAGTCAGCTTCCTTTTTCCCCCAGTTATCTTGCCATCTGCTAAGGTTCTCCCCTTCATACTGTTCTTCAAGCAAATTGCGCAGGCGGGTGCCCATGCGCTTTTGCACATGGCCGACATACTCAAATTTTACTATGTTGGTGTCCCCATATCATCAAAACAGGAAGTCGGTGGTAAGTGTAGAGAACACAAGTTACTTCCCTTGAACCGGGAGAAGTTATTATTATGCTTGTAATATTGGGTTGTTATTGTCGGACCGAAAAACGAAAGTTGGAGAAAAAAATGGCGTCTCTGGCATTCAGACCCACCTCGTATAATTGTGAAATATAAAAAAATATTGCTGCTTATATCAAAAAAAGATTGATTGTGTGTGTAAACATAGACATTTTTCTACCTAAGACACTTAAAAACAAGCTATTACAAAAAAACCTGAATTTTGTTTCAAAAACATCAGGTGTAGCTGAGCCCTATCAGGGAAAATTATTTTTATGTGGCTTTCATTTTAATTAAGCTGGCTACTGATGCACATACTGTGATGATGGTGGATACTGAATTCTAGAGATATTTCAAGAGAAGGAGATGCTTAGTTTGAATATGTCAAATCTTGATCTTGTAAGATTACGATTATTTCTTGCAATGTGTAGTGTCTTCTCTCTCTCTCTCTCTCTCTCTCTCTCTCTCTTCTCTCTCTCTCTCTCGTCTCTCTCTCTCTGTCTGCCTCTCTCTTTCTCTCTCTCTCTTTTCTCTCTCTCTTTCTCGCTCTCTCTTTTTCTCTCCCTCTATGTGTTTTCTCTCTCTCTTTCTCTCTCTCTTTCTGTCTTTCTCTCTCTCTCTCTCTCTCTCTCTCTCTCTCTCTCTCTCTATATATATATATATATATATATATATATATATATATATGTACAGAAACGGTTTGTGTTTTAGGATGCATGGAAAAATGGGGGGGGGGGGAGACTGGGGTATGTGCGCACGTGCATGTGGGTAAACATGAACAGTAGCGAATGTTTGGGCTGGGACAGTGTTTTGCACGCTTTGTATCTGATGAATAACTCTTTATGAATTCTAGATTTGGTGAATAATTCTCTTTTTTACAGTCTATGTGTTTTAGCACAACGTAGTCAGAGAATAAAGTCCCCTTGAGGAAGGCGGTTATACCGCCGAAAATTTGGGAAAATTTTACGTCGGCTTGTTGTCTTTTTCTTCACATGCTGCTTCTATTATATATATATATATATATAATATATATATATATATATATATATATATATATTATATATTATATATATATAATATATATATATATATATATGTGTGTGTGTGTGTGTGTGTGTGTATTGATTGATTGATGCGTTTAGTGTGTTAGCTAGTGACTGCGTGCTTGTCACCTCTCACTTTCAGCCTGCACCTTGGCTAGCACTGCACCAACATCCGTAAGTACTCAAGAAGACATCGACAACTTCTACGAAGCATTAGAGATGGCCAAGGCCCAATCTAAACCACAAGAAGTTAAAGTAATAATGGGAGATTTTAACGCTAAAGTGGGGCAGGATAGGGTGGAGGGTATAGTTGGACCTCATGGCCTTGGTACACAAAATGAAAGGGGAGGTAAACTTGTAGAATGGGCACAGATCAATGAGTTTATAGTAGGAAACACCTGGTGTGAGCAGTAATAGAAGAAAATAGACTTGGATGAGTCCAAGAGATAATACCAAAATCAGATTGACTACATCATGATTAAGTCATCATTGATAACTTTTTAGCAAGCCTTAGCCATTCACCCGAACACACACTGTTTACGGAAGACAAAATCACCCAGAATTCCAAGCCAAACGAGTCCATGGTGTCAGGAAGTCACGTGACCCTCGGAATTAAGCCCAGCTAATTTTGCGTCTTCCGTTTGTTCAAGAACGTCTGCAACTCTGGTTCCGCTTCTGTATTTGGTAACACGTATTTCCTGAAAGTTTGACACATTCCACTGGTTATTTGGAAAACCGCTAAGATTTTTGATACGTTGTGCGTTTATGTCCCAGCTAATGATGTTGATGATGATGAGATGATTGTGACATTAATAACTGTTGAATTTTTCGGGGGTCTCAAATCACTATAAGGAATCTTGTTTCTTAAAGTCCAACTTGAATTCTTAAGATGAAGTATCGAGTCTTGATTCCCTTGATCACGATGAAACGTGCAACTTGAAAACATTTTGTTTCAAGGATAGTAGTATTAAGTCACAGTGGACGTATCCTGAAGCCAGCCCTTGCTATGTTTACATTTACAACATAAACATGCCATACATGAAAGGGAAATGCACTGATTAAAAGTTAAAAAGATAATAAAAATGGTTATAAAGACTCAAGCAACAGCACAAAGAACGAAACAAATAAACAGACAAAAAATCAATCACACACACACACACACACACCACACAACACACACACACACACACACACAACACACACACACACACACACACACACACACACACACACACACACACACACACACACACACACACACACACAACACAGGAGAAGTGGTAGTTATGATGAAACTGTGGGTAGCATATTTGCTTGACACAAATGCTTTCATACAAATATGGTTTACCGAGAAAGGCGAAAGTCACATTGTGCTTTTACTTTGTTTTCTAATATAGCATTCATTTCATATTCAGAGAGTGGTAAATCAAGTTAAGTACTGCCAGCCCTATTCATTGCTGCATTTTTTTGCTATTCTGTCGACCCGATCGTTATATAGGATACCACAGTGTGATGGGATCCAACAAAAAGTAACTTGAGTATCAATTGTTATTAAACAGTGAATTAGAAATTTTATCTCAAATATTAACGTACTATTTACTTTATATTCGCAAATTTTTAGGGATTGTAATGCAGATTTCGAATCTACACATAATAGGATACTAAATAAAGTTATGGGTAGATCTACTATGTATTTCATTGCCATTAGGATGGCAACTAATTCAGAAGTGAAGATTGAATGGCCCTGTCCTAAAGAATAAGCCTTTTCTACTTTAAATTTAGGAATTAGACAGCCAGCGTCTACTTTACCATCAACTAGAACAGAGCCATCTGTAAATAAACCCTTCTCGGTAAACTGCCAGGGTTTTACAAGACAAGAGATAACTTTAGTTTACAGATTATCTCTCAACTCACTTCGAACTAAATTTAGTAAAACCATCAAATGTATCTGTGGTGATTTTATAACAATTAATCACCTTTTGTGTTGTCAGTGTATGCGACCTTATTTCCCTGCATCATATACAAACTTAAAACAGAAACATACCGATTTCACTCTGTATTTACACATTGCTAGGCGTTTACTGCACAGTCCTGTAGGTCGTTTCCTTTGATTCAGCCCAATTGTTTTATACCTGTAACTCCCACCTTTTTTTCAACGCTTTTCATTCGATAAGACAACCCTCAGCTCCCCCTTGTACCTCACCAGATCATAACAGATCACTTGTCATACTCCAGCACAAGACCTTACGTGCTCGTAGCACACAGACACAAGGACTCACAGACATACACACACACGCTCGCGCGCACACACGCACACACTCACACACACACACACACCACACACAAACACACACACACACCACACACACACACACACACACACACACACACATACACACCAATGAAGCCTGACCGATATAATGTTCTGATTGTTTTTCTTTTGTTTGTTGAATTGTTTGATATTGAATTGTTTGATGTTACATTAATTGGTACAATGCCTTCATGATTTCTTAGACACACACACCCCCACCCCCGTCTAAAAGCACCTATGTGAATAGACGTTAAAAGAGATAACAAACAAAACAAATATGATTTTAGAAAGACAATCTTGTCTCTGAACAGGAAGTAATAAGAAAATGTGAAAACAATTCATGGAGATTTTAGCTTTGGAGAATTGTCAGAAAGGAGAAGAGAAGTCAGAATGGAGAAAGACAGGTGAGGGAGAGACAGACAAACGGCAACGGACAGACAAAGAGAAAAGAAACGTATTTAGCATTTCAATGCACAGGTAATCGTTTGGGACTGGTGTTAAGGGTGCCTGTGTGTAGTCGTAAGATTCCAACAGAAAAAAAGTGTGTAGGAGAGTGATTTTAACTAGAATGACCACACAAAAAAAAAAAAAAAAAAAAAAAGAATAACTGCTTATGTTATTTTAAGGGAAATTATTTTTATGTGGCTTTCATTTTAACAAAGCTGGCTACAGATTACATACTGTGATGATGGTGGATACTGCGTTCTAGAGATATTTCAAGAGAAGGAGATGCTTAGTTTGAATATGTCAAATCTTGATCTTGTAAGACTACGATTATTTGTTGCACTTGTGTAGTGTATCTCTCTCCCCTCCCCCCCCCCTCTCTCTCTCTCTCTCTTTATATATATATATATATATATATATATATATATATATATATTATGTGTGTGGTGTGTGTGTGTATCTCTCTCTCTCTCTTTTATATATATATATATACATACATACATACATATATATATATATATATATAGTAGTATATGTATATGTATATACATATATTTTATATTGACACTGGGTGAATAAAACTGTTGAGTATGGGCAGGAGGGGGTGGGGTGGAAACTAGTGCGTAGATTTATATATTTCTGTGCCTTTGATATATTTCAGTTAGCAAAATACTCCTCGTAAATCAGTGGAGCTACTTTTTTAAACTTAATCCCGTATAAATGCATAATAGAACAAATCATTTGATTCCCTCGGTTGTAACTTTTAAAACAAAAAATGTGTGAATAGAATAGTTAATTTCTGAGGGCGAATAATCAAGAAAAGAACCATTAACTGATAACCTTACGGATGAATTAACATCTTAATCTTACTTATAAATCAAAATTCTAGCCCTACATATAACAATCATCTTTTCAATCTGAAACACAAATCAACATTTTCAATATGACACATCAATCGACATTATAATCTTACTCATAAATCAACAATTCAAACTTGTGCGTAAATCAACATCTGATCTTAATCTTACTTATCAAACAATAAAATCTCTTTCATAAATCAACATTTCAATCTTATTCAAAAATCTGCAGTTTAATCTTACTCAAGCTTCAATATTCAAATCTTATCTGTGGATAAGCAATCAGTCTTACTCACCATATAAATCTTCGTCACATAAATCAATACTTTGATTCTATTCATAAATCTGCATCTTAAAATTGTATATGAATCATGAGTCTAGTTTAATCGTAAGCCGACATTCTGATATTTCTAATGAGCCAACCTTCTTATTTTACTCACTGAACAAACATTTAATTTTTAGGTATGAGCATTTTGATCTTAATCATAAAATGTTTAAATGAACTGATGAATAAGTATCTCAGTTTTCTCGTGAAATATTTTTAACTGTACAGATAATTCACCATCTTATTCTTACTCATGAAATATTTTCATCTTGCTGATAAATCAACAGTTTAATCATACTGTCAAATCAACAGTTTAATCTTACTGTCAAATCAGAAGTTTAATCTCACTGTCAAATCAACAGTTTAATCTTACTGCAAATCAGAAGTTTAATCTCACTGTCAAATCAACAGTTTAAGCTACTGTCAAATCAGAAGTTTAATTTCACTGTCAAATCAACAGTTTAATCTTACTGTCAAATCAGAAGTTTAATTTCACTGTCAAATCAACAGTTTAATCTTACTGTCAAATCAACAGTTTAATCTTACTGTCAAATCAATAATTTAATCTTACTGTCAAATCAACAGCTTAATCTTACTGTCAAATCAACAGCTTAATCTTACTGTCAAATCAACAGCTTAATCTTACTGTCAAATCAACAGCTTAATCTTACTGTCAAATCAATAGTTTAATCTTACTGTCAATTCAACAGCTTAATCTTACTGTCTAATCAACAGATCAATCTTACTGTCAAGTCGACAGATTAATCTTACTGTCAAGTCGACAAATTAATCTTATTGTCAAATCAACAGTTTACTCTTACTGGCAAATCAATAGTTTAATCTTACTGTCAAATCAACAGTTTAATCTTACTGGCAAATCAATAGTTTAATCTTACTGTCAAATCAACACTTTTAATCTTACTGTCTAATCAACAGATCAATCTTACTGTCAAGTCGACAGATTAATCTTACTGTCAAGTCGACAAATTAATCTTATTGTCAAATCAACAGTTTAATTTACTGCCAAATCAACAGTTTAATTTACTGCCAAATCAACAGTTTAATTTATTGCCAAATCAACAGTTTAATCTTTCTGTCCAATCAACACTTTTAATTAATCTTACTGTCTGGACAAAAGTTTAATATTACCATCAAATCAACAATTTAGTGTTACTGTCAAATCAATGGTTTAGTTTTACTTACAAATCAACAGTTCAGTCTTATTGCCAAGTCAAGAGTTTAACCTTACTGTTAAGTCAACAGTTTAATCTTACAGTCAAATGAAACATTTCATCTTACTACTGTCAAATGAAACATTTCATCTTACTACTGTCAAATGAAAAATTTAAACTTACTACTGTCAAGTCAACAGTTTAATCCTTTGACTACCGCACCCTGTCCACCAGCAAACTGCATTGTCAACGATGCTCACAAAGCAAAAAGTTAACCCTTTGACACCTTCACCCTATCCACCAGCCTCCTGCTGGAATCGAAGGGGTTAAGCTTTTGCAGCTGGTGGATACGGCGAGGGAATCAAAGGGTTAATCTCACTGTCAAATCAACATACCCAGTTGCCCAGGCTTGATATCTGAAGCAGGCCGCGGACACGAGCAAGCCCACAAGTGGAATGGCGGCCACTGCGCCACACACGCTACCAACCACGACGACTGTGTCGGGACTGCTCTCCCCTGTCTTGCTACCTTCTTCTTCCGTCATGGTAGTGGTGAGTTTCTGTGTGGCGCTGTTGTCTGCGGTCGTTGCCGTAGTCGTGGACTCTGTTGTGCTATCTGTGGGTGTAGTTCCGTTCGCTGTGGCAAGAACCAGACATTAAGTTGTTTTCTTTGTATGTTTACGTAATTTTTTTTCTAAATCATAAACAGCACTTTCTCTCACTGGATTGGTCTTCTATTCCATTGATGACCCACACCAAGCACTGAAGATAGGTTTGCCTAAGTAGAAACTACAGTCTGCCATTCAGGAGCATGCACTATTGGGTGATTTAACACATTTAGTCGACCACTATTCTTGCGTAATCATTGTCTCATTTTTTTATGTCAGTGTGAAAAAGATAAACGTATGTTACTAATCTTGTATGTGTGTACTGATTAGTCCTGACTGGGGATACCACTTTCGATAACATTCAGTACATAACATTTAAAAACAATGTACACATTTTCAACTATAAATGTATGTTTTAAGTTGTATAAAATGTGCTGTCAGTCTGGTTTTATTTAATACAGACTATTTAATGAACCAAACCGTCTTTTCAATATTTCATCTGATTTTGTACTCTTTTTTTCATTTCCATAACAAAGCTAATTCTATATTTTATGATGACTGTGATGACCTTACGTGTTAGTGAATTTACTGAATGCATACGTGCAAATACGTGTTGTGGATAGTGCAATACCGACACATGCTCCTGGTATTATTTTGTAGTCATACACCTCATCCAAAATTTAGTACTAACTCACCCTGACACTGTTCGATGTTGCGGGCTCCATAGACGCCACCATGTAGGCCTCCAGGACAAAATTTACAGTTGGTGGAGTCTTCCTCATCCTGGTATTGACCCGGTGGACACAGCTCACACACACCCTCCACGTCCCTCGTGCCCACTGGACACTTCACTGCAAACAATGGTCATTTTGTTGACAGGAAATGCAACACTAAAACTTAAGGGCTAACACATCCTTCTACCTCCATGATTCCCCACTGGACACTCCGTTGCAAACAATGGGTATTTTGTCGACAAGAAATTTAATACTAAAACTTTATGGCTTACACATCCTTCTACATTCATGGTACCCACTGCAAACAATGGGCATTTTGTTGACAGGAAATGCAACACTAAAACTTTATGGCTTGCACATCCTTCTACCTCCATGATTCCCCACTGGACACTCCACTAAAAATAATACACATCTTTTTACAGGTACAGCAAATTCAACGCTCAACGTTTGTGACTTACACATTCTGCTACCTCCATGTTCCCACTAGACACTCCATTGCAAACAATGCACATTTGGTTTGCAGAAAATTCAATGCTGAACGCTCATGGCTTACTCATTCCGCTACCTTCATGATTACCACTAGACACTCCACTGCAAACAATGCACATTTGGTTTGCAGAAAATTCAATGCTGAACGCTCATGGCTTACGCATTCCGCTACCTTCATGATTACCACTAGACACTCCACTGCAAACAATGCACATTTTGGTTTTGCAGAAAATTCAATGCTGAACGCTCATGGCTTACTCATTCCGCTACCTTCATGATTACCACTAGACACTCCACTGCAAACATGCACATTTGGTTTGCAGAAAATTCAATGCTGAACGCTCATGGCTTACTCATTCCGCTACCTTCATGATTACCACTAGACACTCCACTGCAAACAATGCACATTTGGTTTGCAGAAAATTCAATGCTGAACGCTCATGGCTTATCATTCCGCTACCTTCATGATTACCACTAGACACTCCACTGCAAACAATGCACATTTGGTTTGCAGAAAATTCAATGCTGAACGCTCATGGCTTACTCATTCCGCTACCTTCATGATTACCACTAGACACTCCACTGCAAACAATGCACATTTTGTTTTCTAGCAAATTCAACGCTAAACCTTATGGCTTATACATGGCGTAAATCGTCAGAGTCATAGAGACGCAGTATTGATGAATACTGTTTAACTCTCTAACGTTTGACATTGTTGGTGAAGTTGCCTG
>JAPXFY010001943.1:22500-30942 GCA_030674185.1 Monoplex corrugatus | reverse complement strand
TTTACGTTACCTTTTGGTTAGTTTTGTTATTCTGAGGAGAAGAGGTGGGGAGGGGAATTTTCAGTCTCTTGCCTTTCCGTTCCTTCGTGCTTCATCGACCCATTCAAATGTATTTATTCTAGAAATTCTCTCTGTCTCTCTGTCTGTCTCTGTCTATCTCTGTCTCTCTCTGTCTTTCTGTCTCTGTCTCTCTGTTTCTGTCTCTCTCTCTCTCTGTCTGTGTGTGTGTGTCCCTCTCTCTCTCTCTCTCTCTCTCTCTCTCTCTCTCTCTCTCTCTCCTATTCTAGAAATTCTCTCAGTCTCTCTGTCTCTGTCTCTCTCTGTCTCTCTATCTCTGGCTCTCTCTGTGTCTCTGTCTCTCGGTCTCGGTCTCTGTCTCTGTCTCCGTGTCTCTCTCTGTCTCTCTGTCTGTCTCTCTGTCTGTCTGTCTGTCTGTCTCTCTCTCTCCTATTCAAGAAATTCTCTCTATCTCTCTGTCTGTCTCTGTCTGTCTGTCTCTCTATCTCTGTCTCTCTCTCTCTCTCTCTCTCTCTCTCTCTCCATCTATCTCTCCATCTCTCTATCTTCTCTCTCTCTTCTCTCTCTCTCTCTCTCTCTCTCTCTCTCTCTCTCTCCATCTACATCTCTATCTCCCCATCTCTCTCTCTCTCTCTCTCTCTCTCTCTCTATCTCTCTCTCTCTCTCCTCTCTCTGTCTTTCTCTCTGTCTTTCTCTGTCTCTGGTGTGTTCTATTTTGTATGACTTTATATTTGTATCATGTTTGTCAATATTGGATGCAATGATACGTGCACAAGTATAATGTTTCAATATCTAGCGATGCACGTTAGACATTTTATTCCCCTAAAGGGAATGGGCTTTGTCTCCCCCACCCTATCCACCAACCTCGCTAAGAAAGCAAAAACTTAACCCTTTGATTCCCTCGCCCTTTCCACCAGCTTCCTGCAGAAAGATGGTGGAAAGGTTGAAGGAATCAAAGAGTTAAGTTTTTGCAGTTGGTAGATAGGGGGAGGGAATCAAAGGGTTAAGTTTTTGCAATCGGTAGATAGGGTGAGGGAATCAAAAGGGTTAAGTTTTTGCAGTGGGTAGATAGGGTGAGGGAATCAAAAGGGTTAAGTTTTTGCAGAGGGTAGATAGGGTGAGGGAGTCAAAGGTATAACTAATCATTCAAAACATGACCAAGCTGGAAGGAAACAAAAGACACTACTCCCCCACCAACCTTACTACACCCCCACCAACCTTCCTACACTCCCACCAACCTTACGACACCCCCACCAACCTTACTACACCCCCACCAACCTTACTACACCCCCACCAACCTTACTAAACCCCCACCAACCTTACGACACCCCCACCAACCTTACTACACTCCCACCAACCTTACTACACCCCCATCAACTTTACTACACCCCCACCAACCTTACTACACCCCCACCAACCTTACTACACCCCCACCAACCTTACTAAACCCCCACCAACCTTACGACACCCCCACCAACCTTACTACACTCCCACCAACCTTACTACACCCCCATCAACTTACTACACCCCCACCAACCTTACTAAACCCCCACCAACCTTACTACACCCCCACCAACCTTACTACACTTACTACTCCCCCACCAACCTTACTACTCCCCCACCAACCTTACTACTCCCCCACCAACCTTACTACACCCCCACCAACCTTACTACACTCCCACCAACCTTACTACACCCCCACCAACCTTACTACACTCCCACCAACCTTACTACACCCCCACCAACCTTACTACACTCCCACCAACCTTACTACACCCCCACCAACCTTACTACACCCCCCACCAACCTTACTACACCCCCACCAACCTTACTACACCCCCACCAACCTTACTACTCCCCCACCAACCTTACTACACCCCCACCAACCTTACCACACCCCCACCAACCTTAATTCCAATATCAGCCTTCACAATGCCGGCCACGGCGTCCACAAGGAGGGCATTGGTGATGACGGTGTCCAGCGTGTCACGCGCAGCACGTGCAGCACTCTGACCCATACCTTCACGTAGCACCTTGCCTCCTCCGAACTTACACTCGTCTCCGTACACCGTGAAGTCTTTCTCCACCTCCAGCATCAGACTGGTGTCCCCTAGACGGACCTGTCAAAATTGTCATCAACATTACCGTTATCACTGTCGCAGTACAGAAGAAGTAGATGAGTAGTTCTCCACTGGATCCCCGCCCAATGTGGAATACCAGGATAAAGGAAACCCTTTTACTCTCTCTCCTTATGTCCATCAGCTTTGTGCATTATCATTTGTGGTAGCAAAGCAAAAACTAGTTCTATCTACCAGCTTTTTACATTATCAACCGTGATAACATCATCACCATCATCATCATCATGTGCCCTGCCGCATGGCGTTGGCGATCATGGCCCCCCATATGTATCTATCCCTTGTTGCCGCAAGCATATCTTACACCCTCTCTGTCATCAGCCACCCTGCAAGTCCGTCCAATGTTTTCTCCTTGGGTCCACCTGGTGCTCTCTTTCCCTCCAGCTTTCCTGTTGTGACCAGGTGCTCTAATTCCCTTTTCCTCATAAAATGGCCTGTAAATGTTGCCTGTCTTTTCCTAATCTTCCTGATGAATGATTTTCTTGTGTCTGCCTCCATCAAGACTGTCTCGTTTGTTTTCTTTGCCGTCCATGGAACTCTCAACATTCTTCTTAGAAACCACATCTCCGCTGCCTCAGTCTTGTTCTGGCTTTGCTAAGAACCAGATAAGTTTCAGCTTCAGTTTGATTTTTTCAATATGACGTCTCCGCGCTGGGAATGAATTCCATATGCACTAACGTCACAGGTGCCATGTGACGGAGAAGATCTAGAATGATCACAGCACGAGCCTTAAGCCTGCGCATAAACCCACGAGCTGGCCAGGTCCTGAAGTCCTACCTAGACAGTTCCATAACCCTGGGGGGCGTAGGGGAGTGAGGTGGTAGAGACCTCAACTTTTCCCAGAGTCAGCACCACGAGGGCGACGCCCATCCCCTCTCCCTCGATTCAAATTTGTGTTTCCCTTTTTTTTTTACCAAGACTTCAGAAAGACAAGAAGGCAAATTGGTCTTCAAGGGGAGGGACCTGAGAAATCAACCTATCTCTTCAACGTGTTATACCAAGGCAGCCGGGCAATGCCCTGCTCTTTACGATTTTCAACTGCCATGGGATCTTAAGCATGCGCAGCCAGAACGCACACAGGTCTGACTCGTTTTCCGCCCCCTTCCGAAGAACTAGACGTTCAGTTCGATGTTCCGGTCAAACTGAGGAGAAAAGTCAGGCCTCTACGGGGAGTGAACCCTGGATCTTCGAGTTTAGTTACTGGCAGGTGAACGTCTAAACCATTCTGCTATTCTTCTCCTCCACTGGATCCGCGTCCACCGTGGAATACCAGGACAAAAAAAATCCCTTAACTCTTTCACTCTCTCATCACATCCACCAGCTTCGTGCATGATCATTTATGGTATTAAAGCAATAAATTAACCCTTTCACACACTAGTTCCATCCACCAGCTTTTTGCATTATCAACCGTAAGAGCAAAGCAGAAATAGCGATCTTTCGCTCCACCCTATCCACCGGATTCCAACATTACTACTTATATTTCCCCATGGGGATGCCGCGGGCTCTTTCATTGTAAGTAGTATCCCCATCTTCTGGAAATTCTGTGCTAGAAATTTCCTCTTTTCCGTCGCTTTCTTTGATCCAAAACAAGTGTGACTGCCGGCGCCCAAGCAAACATGAACCAGAAGAACAAGAAAACCAATATAAGCGCGTATCCAACGAGACAAAACAAAACAAGCGCAAAGTTTCGGCCAACTAGCCTTTGTCAAGCGTGAACGCACTGTCACAAACAGATCACAGACACCAAACAATGGATAATAAAAACGGGACTAAAAACTTCCCTGCCGCCTCGTCCAGTGGTGTTTTGTGATCTGTTTGTGACCGTGCGTTGGCCGAAAATTTGCGCTTGTTTTGTTTTGTCTCGTTGGATACGCGCTTATATTGGTTTTCTTGTTCTTCAGGTTCATCGTCGCTTTCTTTGTTTCTGCCTTGCTCCTTTGCTTTCTGTCATTTTTCCCCTATCATGTTCTGCTTTACTTGTCCATTCACATGTATGTGTTTGATAAAGTCTGACGTGCTTTCTCTTAGGATTGATAACTGGGTACATGTATTAAGTGCTTATTTTTGGTTCTAGGAAAATGAGATATGCAGAGGCAATTTGGGGTAGTTTAGGCCCGTTTTTAAATATGCTTTAGATTCCTGAGTTATGTTTAAATTTGTATTGATGTATGTTTGGTTTTTTTTTAAATTCCCTTTGAAAAATTGGATGAAGTGGTCAACGCCAGATGCAGCTCCTTAAATTATGTGCGCGAATGCATTGATATGTGTACTTAATTTTCTGTTCCTTTTTTTTTCCTCCTGTGGAGTCCTGTGTGTGTACTGAAAGGTTATAGCCCTGATATGGCTCTGCGCAGTCGGCTGGGCTTTAAACAAAAATAACAACAAAGAAAACTAACAATAACAATAGTACTCATAATAAAACAAAACATCCTTTCACTCCCTCACCCTATCCTGAAGGAAGCTGAAGGATAAGATAAGGGAGAGAAACGGTTATGTTTTTGCAGCTGGTGGATAGGGTGAGAGAATCAAAGGGGGTTAACTCACCTTATCACCCACAGTGGGACCATAGGTGTGAGCGTAGTGGAGACGAGGGATTGTCTCCCGTGGGCCTGACTTCACAACACTTTGCTGCACGTGGCCGAACCCCTGGCTCTGCACCTTCTGCAGCAATGTGTCTGGGTTCAAATCCTTCAGAGGCCCGTCACACAGTCCGTTACCGCCACGTATGATTCTGTTGATACATTGAGGGTTATTTTTTCTTTGTTTTGTTTTGTTCTCTCTCTCTCTCTCTCTCTCTCTCTCTTTCTCTCTCCTTTGGTTTCTCTCTCTCTCTCTCTCTCTCTCTCTCTCTCTCTCTCTCTCTCTCGCTCTCTCTCTCTCTCGCTCTTTCTCTCCTCTGATCTCTCTCTCTCTCTCTCTCTCTCTCTCTCTCTCTCTCTCTCTCTCTCTCTCTCTCTCTCTCTCTCCTCTCTCTCTCTCTCTGTCACACGACCAAAACGGAACTGACTTGTTTCCTCCAATCTCCACCAGGTTGACTTTCTTGGTTTCCCCAGGTTCAAATCTGACAGCAGTACCGGCCGGGATGTTCTGCACACATTAGCATGCAACCCTGTCAGGTTTTTTTTTTTCTTTCTTTCATTGTCTCATTTTGGTTTACGATAAACAGACACCAACAAACAATTTAGTATCGTTATTGTTGTATTTGTTTAAGGCCCAGCCGACCGCGTAGAGCCATATCAGGGCTATAACCATTTCAAAACATACACCATACTTCAACAGGAAAAAATAAAAGGAAAAGAAAATTAACTACACGTTATTGTTATTGTTATTGTTATTGTTATTGTTATTGTTATTGTTGTTACTGTTACTGTTATTGTTGTTTAAAGCCCAGCCGAGTGCGCAGAGCCATATCAGGGTTATAACCGTTTCAAAACATACACCATATTTCATACTCCAACAAGAAAAAAAAAACGAAATGAAAATTAACTACATATATCAATGCATTCGCATACATAATCTAGGTAGTTGCCCCTGGCGTTGACCACTCCATCCAATTTATCGCACAGGGGATTTAAAAAAAAAACATACTTGAATACACATTTCAATATAAAACAGGCCTAAATTACCTAAAAATTGCTTCCGTATGTCTCATTTCCCAAGAGCCAAAATGCACTTAATACATACACCAGTTATCAATCCTAAAGAGAAAGCACATAAGACTTTATCGAACACATACAGGTGAATGGGCCAGCAAGGCAGAAAATGATAGGAGTAAATGACAGAAAGCAAAGGAACCAGGCAGAAACAAAGAGAGTGACAGAAAAGAGGAAATTTCCAGCACAGAATTTCCAGATGGTGGGGATATTATTTGTACTGAAAGAGTCCCCGGCATTCCCATGGAAATGTTTGATATCGGATGTCAGACAAATTCCTACATTATAGGAAAAATTACACATAAACAACACGTAATTTACAGAAACATATAACAATGAAACTTTCAATGTGAAATATGTGACCTCCCACCACGAAATCAGTCTTAACTCGCAGTCAGTCGAACAGCACTAGGAGCTGAAAAGGTGACTGAGGGTCTATCTGGGGTGTTTTGACTTTTTCTCAAAATTGATTTCTGCAGACTATAATCTATCCCCCACAGATTTTTTTTTCTTGAAAAAATACCATTAATCAATTTAAAATGGTATTTTAATACACTGATCGCAGCAGAAAGAACGCAATTTCCTACCAAAAGTACCTATTTTTATCTTATTATGAACCGTAACCTGTGCAGTACCCGCACATGTAATATACTGACGGAAAGCTCTTTGGTGCACCTTTCAGATAATGACAGCGAAAATTAGAAACAAACTGGGTCAAAGCCACCAAATAAAGAAATTTAAGGAAAATGTTTAAAAGAGCACACAAAAACTTTAGAGGCCGTTTTCTCAAAATGGCCGTCATGCAACTTAATGACTTTAAACGTACATAACTTCTACATTTTTTTGAGTACAAGTTTTATTCAAGTACCAAAATAATCAGCAGAATATACACTTTTCAGTAATATGTATATCTGATGGGAGGTCACATATGATTAAGTACATGCCATGAAGAGAAATCTGTTCTCTGCTGAGAAAATGTCGGCATATGGTTGTTCCCATTTGCCCAGTCACAGTTAATGTGATAGTCATATGTCAGTGCTGGTCAGTCCATCTAAACTAAAACAGCATTCAAGAAGATGAAAAGCGTTCTTAACAACAAATGCCCATCAATTCACATCAGGAAGAAAGTTCTTCAGTGTTACATAGAACCAATACTGTTACAAGGTTGTGAGGTGTGGACAGTCAACACGCAAGATCAGAACAAGACTGAGGCAATTGGAATGTAGTTTTAAAACAGAATGTTGAGAGCTCCACGGACAGCAAAACAAAAAACAAACAAACAAACAAACAAACAAAAAACGAGACAGTCTTGCAGGAGGCAGACACAAGAAGAACATTAATAAAGAAGATTACGAAAAGACAAACAAAATTTAGGAGGCATGAGAAATTAGAGCACCTGGTCACAATAGAAACGCTGAAGGGAAAGAAAGCAACAAGGAGACTCGAGGAGAACATATTGGAAGGACTTGCAGAATGGCTGAGGACAGAGAGGGTGGGTGATGTACTGGCAGCGACAGGGGATACATTCGTGTGGAGGGCCATGATCTCTAACGCCATGCGGCAGGGCACATGATGATGATGATGATGATGATGATGATGATGATGATGATGATGGTGATGGTGATGGTGATGGTGATGATGATGATGATGATGATGATGATGATGATGATGATGATGATGATGATGATGATGATGATGATGGTGATGATGACGATGATGATGATGATGATGATGATGATGACGATGACGACGACGACGACGACGACGACGATGACGATGACGATGATGATGATGACGATGATGATGATGATGATGATGATGATGATGATGATGATGATGATGATGATGATGATGATGATGATGATGATGACGACGGTGATGATGATGGTGATGATGGTGATGGTGATGATGGTGATGATGGTGGTGATGGTGGTAATGGTGGTGATGGTGATGATGGTGATGATGGTGGTGATGACGGTGATGATGATGGTGATGATGGTGATGGTGATGATGGTGATGATGGTGGTGATGGTGGTAATGGTGGTGATGGTGATGATGGTGATGATGGTGGTGATGATGATGATGGTGGTGATGGTGATGGTGATGATGATGATGATGATGGTGATGGTGATGGTGGTGGTGATGATGATGACGGTGGTGGTGGTGGGGTGGTGGTGGTGGTGATGGTGGGGGTGGTGGTGGTGGTGGTGGTGGTGATGATGATGATGATGATGATGATGATGGTGGTGGTGGTGGTGGTGGCGGTGGTGGTGATGATGATGATGATGATAACTATGATGATGATGATAATGATGATGATGATGATGATGATGATGATTATGGTGATGATGATGATGGTGATGATGATGATGATGATGATGATGATGATGATGATGATGATGATGATGATGATGATGATGATGATGATGATAATGTCAGTCCATAAGCGTTCCGCCACCCTTCACAGCACAAGAGCAGCAAATGACGACAGACAATGCTAAAATACAAACAACGCTCTCTAGATCCTATCAACGTGGTGAAATGGTCAATACAACGGGCTACAGACTGTAAAGGTCGTAGGTTCGAATCCCCATCAGATCGAAAAGCTAGCGAGGGATTGTTGAGCTTCAATTGGC
>JAPXFY010001943.1:7500-17500 GCA_030674185.1 Monoplex corrugatus | reverse complement strand
CAACCATCATCACCATCACCATCACCATCATCATCACGGCCATCATCATCATCACCACCACCACCATCATCATCATCATCACCACCCACCACCATCATCATCATCATCATCATCACCACCATCATCATCATCATCATCACCACCACCATCCATCATCATCATCATCATCACCACCATCCATCATCATCATCATCATCATCATCACCACCATCCATCACCATCATCATCATCATCACCACCACCATCCATCACCACCATCATCCTCATCATCATCATCATCATCATCACCATCATCATCATCACCATCATCATCATCACCATTACCTGTGAGAGGTCCCCAAAGACAGTCAAACTGGGCACAGGCAGAAAACTGCCGTACAGCGCCAGTGGCAGGTCGCCATGGGCACGTACAATCGGCTTGTGTACTGTCACCTGAAACAGCGACAGATCGGACCATTTTAGTCACAACAAGAAAAGACTACCCACCAGTCATTGTGGTGTAGTGGTTAACACAACGGACTACCGACTGGAAGGTTGTGGGTTCGAATCCCCATCAGTCCCTTCAAAAATCATTGTGGGATTTTTCGGCTCTAACCGGCTTCTACCCATAGTTGGGCGTGTTATGGGCTCATTGGGAAGACTGGGACCACACAGTAGAGTCTCATCCACTTCACGGATGTGTCATTGAAAGTGTTGCTCAAATCTTCTGACCAGCACTGCAGGTGTCTGTTTCTCTCGGGCCGGTTGACGCCAGTATATATTATGATAGTCAATGTAGAGTACAGCCCTGTCACTAAGTCTCAATCCTAGATGGAACGGCATAGCATCATGATTATCATCCTCATCGAAATCATCATCATTGCATTGTAAAAAAAACTGTGCCAACTTCTGCGGCCATAAAAAGTGGCGAAGAAAATGGGTCAAAAAAGAAAACGAAAAGACTGCCCATGCTGATTTTTCTTCTTTTATGTTTGAGGTTGGCAGTGTCTCAAAAACAGTCAGGCGTTTGGCAGTGTCTCAAAAACAGGAGCTTGACAATGTCTAAAAAACAGTCAGAAGTTTGACAATGTCTCAAAAACAATCAGGACCTTGGCAGTGTCTCAAAAACAATCAGGAACTTGGCAGTGTCTCAAAAACAGTCAGGAATATGGCAATGTCTCAAAAACAGTCAGGACCTTGGCAGTGTCTCAAAAACAGTCAGGACCTTGGCAGTGTCTCAAAAACAGTCAGGAGTATGGCAGTGTCTCAAAAACAGTCAGGAGTATGGCAGTGTCTCAAAAACAGTCAGGAGTTTGGCAGTGTCTCAAAAACAGTCAGGACCTTGGCAGTGTCTCAAAAACAGTCAGGAGTATGGCAGTGTCTCCAAAACAGTCAGGACCTTGGCAGTGTCTCAAAAACAGTCAGGAGTATGGCAGTGTCTCAAAAACAGTCAGGACCTTGGCAGTGTCTCAAAAACAGTCAGGACCTTGGCAGTGTCTCAAAAACAGTCAGGAGTATGGCAATGTCTCAAAAACAGTCAGGACCTTGGCAGTGTCTCAAAAACAGTCAGGAGTTTGGCAGTGTCTCAAAAACAGTCAGGACCTTGGCAGTGTCTTAAAAACAGTCAGGAACTTGGCAGTGTCTCAAAAACAGTCAGGACCTTGGCAGTGTCTCAAAAACAGTCAGGAGCTTGGCAATGTCTCAAAAACAGTCAGGAACTTGGCAGTGTCTCAAAAACAGTCAGGAACTTGGCAGTGTCTCAAAAACAGTCAGGAACTTGGCAATGTCTCAAAAACAGTCAGGAACTTGGCAGTGTCTCAAAATCAGTCAGAAACTTGGCAGTGTCTCAAAAATAGTCAGGAACTTGGCAGTGTCTCAAAAACAGTCAGGAACTTGGCAGTGTCTCAAAATCAGTCAGAAACTTGGCAGTGTCTCAAAAACAGTCAGGAACTTGGCAGTGTCTCAAAAACAGGAACTTGGCAGTGTCTCAAAAACCGTCAGGAACTTGGCAGTGTCTCAAAAACAGAAACTTGGCAGTGTCTCAAAAACAGAAACTTGGCAGTGTCTCAAAAACAGTTAGGAACTTGGCAGTGTCTCAAAAAGACTCAGCGTATTCATCTGAGGCACATTTATTTAACCCTTGATTAACGCCAGTATGAACCACAAGTTCAAACTGACGTCATCCCCAACCTGTCGTTGAGGTCAAGAGGACCAGACAACTGAACACATATTACAATAATGTCACCTCTATCAAGTGCAGCCACCCAGACATGGCTTTCTACAACTCCTCTGACCACCAAGCTCAACGGCACCAAACAGAAACTGGGAAAAAACCCCAGCTAACTTCATCACCAGTGTGGCCTGACCATGTACAGGAAGAACGAAAGAAGAAGAAAAGAAAAAGAAGACATTTTAGCTCTGATACGTATGTACACAGTGTCCTGGGTCAAGTGTAAAACTATATTGCTGCAGTGTGCATACACTGACTTAGGCCAAGAGGGAAAAATATGCAAGGGTTTGTAGGAGAGAGAAAATAAAAGTACAGGTGAACGGACTTCAGACTTCAAATCACCTTATCGTTCAAGGACAGTAGCATTAAGTACCATTGGACTGGTCTCACAGCTAGTCCTGGCTACACTACAAAAAACAGGCATACACATAAAAGTGAAACGAATGACTTTAAGATAAATTAAATAAATATGATAAATTTGAATTGCAAAAATATGAATTATAAAAATACAAAGGAACGGATTTATAGAGTGGGAATGGAATAACAGTGTTTGTAGTCGTTGGTGAGAGAGAAAACGAGAAGCGTTGTTTGGAAAATAATGCGTGAGTGTGTGTGTATGTGTGTGTTATGTGTGTGTGTGTGTGTGTGTTATGTGTGTGTGTGTGTGTGTGTGTGTGTGTGTGTGTGTGTGTGTGTGTGTATGTGTGTGTGTGAGCGTGTGTGTATGTGCGTGTGTATGTGTGTGTGAACGTGTGCGTATGTGTGTGTTTGCGTCCGGGAATGTGTGTGCGTGCGCGCGCGCGTGTGTATGTTTTTTGTCTGTGTGTGAGTGTGCGCGCGCGTGTGTGTGTGTGTGTGTGTGTGTGTGTGTGTGTGTGTGTGTGTGTGTGTGTGTGTGTGTGTGTGTAACCGTGTGTGTGTGGTAGTGGTCTTTGATTAATGTCTATTCACTAAAGTGATTTTAGACCTCCAAAAAGGGTGGGGTGGGGGTGGATAGAGGAGGAGTGAAGAGGATATTTGAAAATAATCGATTGTGATCTTGAGAAAAGATAATCCAGAAAACAACTGTCTCGAGGAGGGAAGGTAAAAATAACAAATAACGTTACCATAATTAACGGTTTAAACAAACAAACAAACAAACAAACAAAATTAAGAAATATATAGAATAAATGAATAAAAACAAAACTAAAAATTGACTATCCATAACAGTGAACAAGTGAAATAACATTTTAAAGATAATACGCTATAGGACTTTTTGACAGGCTAACAAAAAATTCATACATTAATGATGATGAGGCAAATATGTCAGAAACTGTCTTCGTGGATAGTGTAGGAATATGTCGTTTTACCGTAACGCAAGAAAGAATATGACTATGTGTTATCTTCTTTCCACACAAACACACTATATTCCTGGTGTATTTTGTTTTGAATGCATCAAGTTTCCATCTATACATAAGGGATTGTATACTTCTGCTGGCAGGAAACTGCTTAGGTGTGTGTGTGTGTGTGTGTGTGTGTGTGTGTGTGTGTGGTGTGTGTGTGTGTGTGTGTGTGTGTGTGTGTGTGTGTGTGTGTGTGGATGTGTGTGTGTGGATGTGTGTGTGTGTGGATGTGTGTGTGTGTGTGTGTGTGTGTGTGTGTGTGTGTGTGTGTGTGTGCGTGTGTGGATGTGTGTGTGTATGTGGAGTGTGTGGTGTGTGGTATGTGTGCTGTGTGTGTGAGTGTGTGTGTGTATTTGTGTGTGTGTGTGTGCGTGCGTGTGTGTGCGTGTGTGTGTGCGTGCGTGTGTGTGTGTGTGTGCGTGTGTGTGTGTGCGTGTGTGTGTGTGTGTGTGTGTGTGTGTGTGTGTGTGTGTGTGTGTGTGTGTGCCGTAAGAGAGACCAGACCGGTAAAGCAGACGGACAGAAAGGAAGAGGCGATAGAAAGAACAGAACAAACCAGAAAAAAATGTTTAAATAGGACGCTTCAAGAAGAGAGCAGCGCATTGACATATACCTCTCGACAAAATGTTTACTAAGGATAGAATATAACATAATGTAAATCACAGTTCCGCCAGAACTTAAAACGAAAAATACGCAAATATTTAACCAGCAGTGTAAAAGGATCTTGCAACTCGCACAGATGAAATGTAACATGATCACTTATTTGTATACAACATAAAATATGACTGTTTTGTAAATGCTTGACCCGTACATACTTTTTCTTACACTTTAAGCTTTGGTACTTATGACATGAGTACATTTTTAATGAAGATATATGCTGAATTTGAAAGTTTTTGCTTTGTTTTGTTTTGTTTTTTGTTTGTTTGTTGTTGTTTTTTGTTGTTGTTGCTGTTGTTGTTCTTCTTCCTCTTCTTTTGTAATGTTAGTTCTGCGTTCTTTAGAACTTTTGTTCTTGTCTTTTGCTACAAAATGAATAAATATTAGTTAAAAACAAATTCTGACTATGGAAAAAAGTGATTTTTCATATGGCTTGATCGTATTGTTTTCTATGATAGAGTAATGTTCTTGGTTTAATCTTATAGACAAGGCTAGTCAAAAGTGGTTTATGCAACAGAATACCGACTAGAAGGGCGTGGGTTTGAATCACCATCACTCAACAAAAATAATTAGTGTAAGGTCTTCAACCCTAGCCGGGCTTCAGAGTATAGAGGCTTGTTGGGAAGACTGGGACCACACATCTGACACTCCTCCACATTAGACAAGCCTCATTGACGGTGATGTTCAAATCTCCTGACCAACCAATATCTGAGTTAACGGAGAAAAAAAAATACAAAAAAACAAAATCATAGGCTAGTAAGACCTCAGGACCTGGCCAGCTCTTGGGTTTATGTGCAGGTTTAAGGCGTGTGCCATGATCATTTTGGAGATATTCTCCATGACATGGTACCTGTGGCGTTAGTGCATATTGAATTCATTCCGAACGCTGAGACGACATCTTGAGAAACTGAAACTGAAACTGAAACTTCTAACCGATACCGTAGGTGACTATTTCTCTCGGACCTGGTCGACGCCAGGATATCTTACGAAAATAAACGTAGAGTACGACTTTGTCACGCGGTAGTTCTAACTGGAACTCTATGGTAACATAACTATCATCTCCATTATCATCAACATACCATTGAAAAAAGAAAACATAAAAAGAAAAAAAAAACGAGACCTTGCCAAGGCGAAGGACGTATGTGTAAATATAGGGCATTTGCCATGATCATTTCAGATGTGTATTCACTGCACAGCGTCGGTGCGTATATAACTTATTCTGAGCGCTGAGACGTCACCTTGAGAAATGAAACTGAAAATAAAATCTGAAAAAAGTGTCTCCTATGCTGTGATCTTAATGTCCTGCTCCATGGTGACCTTCATTTCGGTGGATTGTTTGGATGTGGGAGACTTTTATAAACTTTATACATGTGTTCCTTGTTTAAAGGTAAGATACACAGATACACATGTCGTTCATATGTAACCAAGATTATTCCAGTGGAAGGCTGATAAAATACCAGTATAAAATATAGACTAGGTAAACATAGTCCAGGTAGGGCTTCAGGGCCTGGACAGCTCATGGGTTTATGTGCAGGCCTAACCTTTTGACTCCCGCACCCTATCCACCAACTGCAAAAACTTAACCCCTTTGACTCCCTCACCCTATCCACTAACTGCAAAAACTTTGCCCCTTTGACTCCCTCATCCTATCCATCAGCTTCCTGCAGGGAGTCAAAGGGTTACGTTTTTGCTTTGCCAGCGTGGTTGACAATGCAGGATGCAGGGTGCAGGACAGGGTGCGGGAGTCAAAGAGTTAAGGCTTGTCCCATGATCACCATACACGTGGCACCTGTGACGTTAGTGCATATGGAATTCGTTCCGAGCGCGGAGACGTCATCTTGAGAAATTGAAACTGAAACTGAAACTGAAAAAGAAACAGACGTTGAAGATCCAAAAAGTGAGTAACATGGGACAGATGCAGAAAGATAGGGATCAGCAAAAATATTATTCATATCGCTTGATCATAGTTTCCCTTTTTTCTGGTTTTGATTTCCGAGTATCATTTTGATTTTTTTTCCCTTTATCTTGTCCCATTTTGTCTGGCCGATATCTGGGACATTTATTTTTCACAATAGTATAATGATGCATGACGATGTGGGTGATAACCATCATGACGATATCCAAAACAAGTGTGACTGCCAGCGTCCAAACAAACAGGAACCATTGGTATTTCATTTAGTCCCTTTTTGTCCACTGGACGAGGCTACATTGGCATTTCATTTAGTCCCTTTTTGTCCACTGGACGAGGCTGCAGGGAAGTCTTTAGTCCTTTTCTTATTATCCGTTGGTTGGTGTCTGTTCGTGATCGTGCATTCGCGCTTGGCAAAGGCCGGTTGGCCGAAAATTTGCGCTTGTCTTGTCTTGTTGTGTTGGACACGCGTCCTTTTTGGTTTGCTTGTTCTTCTGGTTCCTATCATGGCGATAATTATGAAGTTCCGCTATTCTGGATTGAGACTGCGTGACAGGGTTGTTCTCAACCAGGTCCGAGAGATAAAGACACCTGTCGTGTTCGTTAGGACAGTCCGGCAACACTTTAGATAATGTATCCGTAAAGTCGATGAGCCTCCATTGTGTGGTCCCAGTCTTCCCAATGATCCCATAACAATCTCAACTCTGGGTAAGAGTATTTCAGGGCTTAAAAATCCCAAATGATTTTAGTGGGACTGATGACATTCGAACGTGCAATCCTTCGATCTTAACCCTTTGACTCCTGCACCCTATCCACCAACAGCAAAAACTTGACCCTTTGATTCCCTCGCCCTATTCACCAACTTTCTGCAGGAAGCTGGTGGATAAGGTGAGGGAATCAAAAGTTTAAGTTTTTGCTTTGCTAGTATGGTTAAACCCAGGGAGAAAATATTGGACGGACTTGCAGGGTGGCTGAGCACAGGTAGGGTGGAAGACGTGCTTGCGGTGACAAGGGATATATGCATATGGATGGAGGGCCATGATCGCCAACGCCATGGAGCAGGGCACATGATGATGAGCAGTTGTTTTTTTCCCATTTTCTATCTTAATGGCCACAGAAGATGACACAGTTTTTATAATGTGATGATGATGATGTCGATGAGGATGATAATCATGATGCTATGGAGTTCCATCTAGGATTGAGACTGCGTGACAGGGCTGTACTCTACGCTTACTATCATAACACATCCTGGCGTCAACCAGGCCCGAGAGATACAGACACCTGCGGTGCTGGTTAGAAGATTTGAGCAACACCCTCAATGACGCATCCGTGAAGTGGATGAGACTCGACTGTGTGGTTCCAGTCTTCCCAATGAGCCCACAGCACGCCCAACTCTGCCGGTTAGAGCCCAAAAATCCCACAATGATTTTTGAAGGGACTGATGGGGATTCGAACCCACATAAGCCTGATCAGGAAGTATCTCTCTGTGGAAACAACTGCAAAACTCGTTCTCCTCCTTCATAATGTCTCGCATTGACTATTGCAATTCACTCCTGTCCGGTCTTCCTGCCTCCACCACTCACATCCTACAGCGCATTCAAAACAATGCTGCACGCCTTGTACTCAAAAAGAAAAAAGCTGACCACATATCTTCTCTTCTGGCACAACTTCACTGGCTCCCTGTATCAAAGCGCATACAATACAAACTAGACACCATGTGCTACAAAAGCCTCAATAACGCAGCCCCCGATTACCTGTCAAGTCTACTTGAGATCTATCTTCCCTCACGTACCCTCCACTCTGCCTCCGATCCTCTGATATTTCGCTTTCCACGCACTAAACTCAATACCTATGGTCCACGAGCCTTCTCTGTTTCTGGTCCGCTCTCCTGGAACAAACTTCCTCTCTCAGTCCGTCAGCAATCTACTTTTGTCTCCTTCAAGTCCGCTCTCAAAACTCACCTTTTCTCCTCTGCATAAAATCCTGACCTCACTCAACCCCCTCTGCAGCCTGTCTCCACTCGGAGGGGAATCACATTGCAATATATAATTGTATATAATATGCTCTCTATAATTTTCCATAGCTTTTATTCTTTCTCCCCATTTATAGCCGTGTGCGTGTGTGTGTGTGTGCGCGCGCGCGCGTGTGTGTGTGTGTGTGTGTGTGTGTGCGTGAGTGCGTGTGTGTGTGTGCGTGGGTGTGTGTGTGTGTGTGTGCGTGCGTGCGTGCGTGTGTGTGCGTGCGTGCGTGTGTGTGTGTCTGTTTCAGCGCTTAGATTTGATTTTATCAAGATTTTGCGCTATATAAATATTGTAATTATTATTATAATTATTACAACCTTCCAGTCGGTAGTCCGTCGCGCTAACCACTACACCACGCCGACTGGTGATGATGATAAGCATGGTTAGCAATACAGATGCTGGTGGATAGGGTGCGGGAGTCAAGGGTTAAGTCCCTTGTGTTACCCGATACACCACCGTGAGCAGTTATGTCTTGTAATCTTCGAGACATGAACAGTTTGTTTTTGTTTTTGTTTTTGTTTTCTCCCCCTCCCCCCCCCCCCCCCCGTTTTTGTTTTTTTGTTTTTTTTTCTCCCCCCCCCCCCCGTTTTTGTTTTTTTGTTTTTTTTCTCCCCCCTCCCCCCCCCCCGTTTTTGTTTTTTCTCCCCCTCACCCCCCCGTTTTTGTTTTTTTGTTTTTTTCTCCCCCTCCCCCCCGTTTTTGTTTTTTTCTCCCCCTCCCCCCCGTTTTTGTTTTTTTCTTCCACTCCCCCCCCCCCTTTTTGTTTTTTTCTTCCCCTCCTCCCCGTTTTGTATTTTCTCTCCCCCCCCCCCCGTTTTTGTTTTTGTTTTCCTCCCCCCCCCCCCCCCCGTTTTTGTTTTTGTTTTCTCCCCCTTTTTGTTTTTTCTCTCCCCTCCCCCGGTTTTGTTTTTGTTTTCTCCCCCCCCCCCCCCCCGTTTTTGTTTTTGTTTTCTCCCCCTTTTTGTTTTTTCTCCCCCTCCCCCGGTTTTGTTTTTGTTTTCCCTCCCCCCCCCCCCCGTTTTTGTTTTTGTTTTCTCCCCCCCCCCCCCGTTTTTGTTTTTGTTTTCTCTCCCCCCCCCCCCCGTTTTTTGTTTTTGTTTTCTCCCCCCCTTTTTGTTTTTTTCTCCCCCCCCCCCCGTTTTTGTTTTTGTTTTCCCCCCCCTTTTTGTTTTTTTCTCCCCCCCCCCCCCCCGTTTTTGTTTTTGTTTTCTCCCCCCCTTTTTTGTTTTTTTCTCCCCCCCCCCCCCGTTTTTGTTTTTGTTTTCTCCCCCCCTTTTTGTTTTTTTCTCCCCCCCCCCCCCCCGTTTTTGTTTTTGTTTTCTCCCCCCCCCCCCGTTTTTGTTTTTGTTTTCTCCCCCCCTTTTTGTTTTTTCTCCCCCCCCCCCCCCCCGTTTTTGTTTTGTTTTCTCCCCCCCTTTTTGTTTTTTTCTCCCCCCCCCCCCCGTTTTTGTTTTTGTTTTCTCCCCCCCTTTTTGTTTTTTTCTCCCCCCCCCCCCCCCGTTTTTGTTTTTGTTTCCCCCTTTTTGTTTTTTCCTCCCCCCCCCCCGGTTTTGTTTTTGTTTTCTCCTCCCCCCCCCCCCCCCCGTTTTTGTTTTTGTTTTCTCCCCCCCCCCCCGTTTTTGTTTTTTCTCCCCCTTTTTGTTTTTTTCTCCCCCTCCCCCGGTTTTGTTTTTTGTTTTCTCCCCCCCCCCCCCCGTTTTTGTTTTTGTTTTCTCCCCCCCCCCCCCGTTTTTGTTTTTGTTTTCTCCCCCCCCCCCCCCCGTTTTTGTTTTTGTTTTCTCCCCCCCCCCCGTTTTTGTTTTCTCCCCCCCTTTTTGTTTTT
>JAPXFY010001942.1:27500-30968 GCA_030674185.1 Monoplex corrugatus | reverse complement strand
AGGGGATCTATGAGACACCGACACCACCAGAATAATTGAAGTATTAACAGGGGATCTATTAGACACCGACGCCGCCAGAATAATTAAAGTATTCACAGAGGTAGTGGATTGTCCAACATTCTGTGGCTGTTAATGTGGCAGAGAAAATCATTATCATCATCATCAAGTGCCCTGCCACATGGCGTTGGCGATCATGGCCCTCCATATGCATCTATCACTTGCTGCTGCAAGCACATCTTCCACCCTCTCTGTCCTCACCACTCTGCAAGTCCGTTCAATATTTTTTCCCTGAGTCCACCTGGTGCTCTCTTTCTCTCCAGCTTTCCCGTTGTGACCAGGTGCTCTAATTCCCCTTTCCTCATATCTTCCTTATCAATGACCTTCTTGATGGAGGCCGCCTCCATCAAAAAGACCATTCAAAAGGGAAGATCAGGAAAAGACAGGCAACATTTTAGGCAAAGAAAATGGGACAAAAACTGTTATGATGGGGAAAGTGTGTGTATGTGTGTATGTGTTTGTGGGGGGGGGGGGCAGAAGAAGGTTTCCTAGGATTCGTGCAATAAAAGAGCGCTGATATTATTGGTCATTACCTGATTTGTAGATAAGAACAGCGTCAAGAAACGTCAGAATTTTTTGAGTTGGACAACCCAACACCGTAGGGCTAATCGTTGATACCACTTCACTCGTCAACAAATCTAGAAAGAAAAAAATACAAATAACACAAATCATTCATTATTCCGTTTTGCTGATCAGTTTCTTTGTTTGTTTGTTTGTGTTTCGATAGCACTAAACAATGGCGAAATTTCAGTCTAAAAACACCCACAACACATTTCAGTCATTATTAGCTTTGCAGACAAGTTCCTGTCGATATTACTGTTGTTATTATTGTTATTTTTGTTTAAAGCCCAGCAGACTGTGTAAAACCATATCAGGGCTACAACCGTTTCAAAACACTCACAAGATTTCAAACGGCAAAAACAGGACAAGAAAATTAAGTACACATATCAATGAATTGACGCACCTAATCTAAGGAGACGCCCCTCGTGGTCGGTGACCACTTCGTCCAATTTATCGCATAGGGAATTTAAAAAATACATCTGAATGCAAATTTAAACATAACTAAGGACACTGAAACATATAAAAACTGGCCTGATTTATCTAAAATTGCTTCCGCATATCTCTTTCCCCTCGAGCCAAAAATGCATTTAATATATGTACCCAATTATCACAGCTCAGAGAAAGACTATCGAACACATAGAGGTGAATGGGCCAGCAAGGGAGAAACTGATAGGAAGAAATGACAGAAAGCGAAGGAACAAGGCAGAAACAAAGAGATTTATAGAAAAAGAGGAAATTTCTAGCACAGAATTTCCAGAAGGTGGGGATACTATTTATACTGAAAGATCCCTCGGCATCCTAACCGGGGACGGGGGGCGACATTCCTGAACAAAGCACGAGAAATCATCTGAACACACTGACGACACAGTTCTATCATTAATCACTTTGCTCATCAATTCTGTCGGATAGTACCGAAGAAAGTGTGATATTTAATCAAGCAACAATGGCCACACACTTTCATCATTGTTCGCTTTGCTGACTAACTCTTTTCAATATTGTTGAGAAAACACTTAAGATTTGATATAAAACAAAACAAAACACCACACTCTTTCATTGTTATTCACTATGCTGACCTGTTCCTCTCGATATCATTGAACAACGCAATGAGATTTAATTAAATAGAAAAGCAAAACAAACAAACAAACAAACAACAACAACAACAGCAACAACAACAAAAAGCAAAAACGAACCCAGTACAAAAAAGACCACATATTTCTATCATCATTATCTGTTGACCAACTCTTTAATCATTTAACCCTTTGACTTCCACACGCCATCCACCAACTGCAAAAACTTAATCCTTTGAATCCCGCAGCCTAAGATGGGGTGAGGGAGTGAAAGGGTTAAGTTTCTTCTTTGCTGGCGTGGTTGACAATGCAGGATGTTGAAAGACAGAGTCAAAGGGTTAAGTTTCTGCTTTGCAAGCGTGGTTGACAATGCAGGATGTTGAAGGACAGAGAGAAAGGGTTAAGTTTCTGCTTTGCTGGCATGGTTAACAATGCAAGATGTTGAAGGACAGAGAGAAAGGGTTAAGTTTCTGCTTTGCTGGCGTGGTTGACGATGCAGGATGTTGAAGGACAAAGAGAAAGGGTTAAGTTTCTGCTTTGCTGGCGTGGTTGACAATGCAGGATGTTGAAGGACAGAGTCAAAGCGCAAAAGGGTTAACAAAAAACAAAATAAAACAACGAGCACGTATTTCTTATCATTTTTCGTGTTGCAGACCAAATCCTTTCAACATTACTGAACAACACATGAATTTCACCCTAAAAACAACGTATATTTCGTGCTCGTTTACTAGCGTGACAACAATTTTCTTCTCGTAATGGTTGAAGGTTAAATTTGGGGGGCAAAAAGATATAAACAAAACAAACAAACAAAAACCCAAGCGAAATTCAGATCAGATTGTGAGGAAAAAGATTTAGAAAAAAAAGAAAGAAAAGAAGCGAAACTTAGAGATCAGGCACGATAGTACAGCCGATCTTAGATGCCCAGTTTACTTTACGCCTAAACAAATACAGAAAAGACGAACTTTGCATAGGCGGCAAGCCTATATTAACCTATTCTCTCCCTTTAAGAATGTTTTTGAAACCTTTAAAAACACACTTACGTCTTCCTAAGCCCCGCTGTGCAATCTTACCCTCCGACTTCTACATAGGGCACTGTGTACGTTTTTATCTCCCACATTTAACATACCATACCATACCATACCATACCGCTGCAGACTGGTTTAGGCTATTCAGCCTTTAGTCTGGTCTTTTTCACGAAAAAAAAAACTTGGTTATTCATACTGTTGAAAAACTTCTTGCGTGGGTATTGATGGCGCAACCGTCTGAAAGTCTACCTAATCAGATACATGCGGTCTGCCCAATGGCGATCCAGACTGGCCTTGAAGCTGTCAAGAGATGGTGCGTTGACCACTTTTTCTGGGAGCGCGTTCCAGGGATTCACCACTCGATTGAAGAAAAAGTGCTGGCGCAGCAAACTATTGCAACTCCCTTTCTTGAGTTTTAGACTATGCCCACGGGTCTGCTTAGCACTGTTTTCAAGGACAAGAGGACTCTTCACGTTGTACAACTTGTGTGTGAAGTTATAGGTTTCAATCATGTCGCCCCTGTCCCTTCGGTACTGCATGCTGGGTATTTTCATTCTGGCAAGTCGCTCTTCATAGGGATAGTCAACCAAACACGTAAAAAACAAACAAACAAACAAACAAACGCTGTGCAATGTTTCCCGCTAACTTTATCATACAGCAGTGTGTCGGTTTTATCTCCCACATGTATGCAACATCACACGTGAAAAAAAAGCAAAAAATTTTTTTAAAAAGCACACTTACGTGTTCTTAAGCTTCGC
>JAPXFY010001942.1:0-25000 GCA_030674185.1 Monoplex corrugatus | reverse complement strand
TTGCTTGCTTACTTATTTGATTGCTTGTTTGCTTGCTTATTTACTTGCTTGCTTACTTACTGAGTGACTGACTGACTGACTGACTTATTTATTTATTTTACTGACTGACTGACTGACTAACTGATTGATTGACTGACTGACTCATTTACTTGTTTACTGACTGACCGACTGACTGACTGACTGACTGTTTGACTGACTTATTTACTTGTTTACTGCCTGCCTGCCTGCCTGCCTGCCTGCCTGCCTGCCTGCCTGCCTGCCTGCCTGCCTGCCTGACTGACTGACTGACTTATTTATTTATTTATTAACTGACTGACTGACTTATTTACTTATTTACTGACTGACTGACTGACTTATTTACTTATTTACTGACTGACTGACTGACTTATTTACTTATTTACTGACTGATTGACTGACTTATTTACTGACTGACTGACTGACTGAATTACATATTTACTTATTTACTGACTGATTGACTGACTGACTGACTGACTGATTGACTGACTTATTTACTTATTTACTGACTGACTGACTTATTTACTGACTGACTGTTTTGACTGACTTATTTACTTATTTACTGACTGACTGACTTATTTACTGACTGACTGACTTATTTACTTATTTACTGACTGACTGACTGACTGTTTGACTCTTTGACTGACTTATTTACTGACTGACTGACTTATTACTGACTTACTTGTTTACTGACTGACTGACTGACTTATTTACTTATTTACTGACTGACTTACTTATTTACTGACTGACTGACTTATTTACTTATTTACTGACTGACTTATTTACTTGTTTACTGACTGACTGTTTGACTGACTTATTTACTTATTTACTGACTGACTGATTTACTTATTTACTGACTGACTGACTTATTTACTGACTGGCTGACTGATTTACTTATTTACTGACTGACTGATTTATTTACTTATTTACTGACTGACTATTTACTTATTTACTGACTGACTGTTTGACAGACTTATTTACTGACTGACTGACTGGCTTATTTACTTGTTTACTGACTGACTGACTGACTGACTTATTTACTTATTACTGACTGACTGACTGTTTGACTGACTTATTTACTTGATTACTGACTGATTGACTGACTTATTTACTGACTGACTGACTGACTGACTGTTTGACTGACTTATTTACTTATTTACTGACTGACTGACTGACTGTTTGACTGGCTTATTTACTTATTTACTGACTGACTGACTGACTGATTACTTATTTACTGACTGACTGACTGTTTGACTGACTTATTTACTTACTTACTGACTGACTGACTGTTTGACTGACTTATTTACTGACTGACTGACTGACTTATTTACTTATTTACTGACTGACTGACTTATTTACTTATTTACTGACTGACTGTGTGACTGACTTATTTACTTATTTACTGACTGACTGACTGACTGACTTATTTACTTACTGACTGTTTGACTGACTTATTTACTTATTTACTGACTGACTGACTATTTGACTCTTTGACTGACTTATTTACTGACTGACTGACTGACTTATTTACTTATTTACTGACTGACTGTTTGACTGACTTATTTACTTATTTATACTGACTGACTGACTGTTTGACTGACTTATTTACTTATTTACTGACTGACTGACTGTTTGACTGACTTATTTACTTATTTACTGACTGACCTGACTGTTTGACTCTTTGACCAACTTATTTATTTATTTACTGACTGACTGACTGTTTGACTCTTTGACCGACTTATTTACTGATTGACTGACTGACTGTTTTGACTCTTTGACTGACTTATTTAATTATTTACTGACTGAGTGACTGACTGTTTGACTGACTTATTTATTTTTTTACTGACTGACTGACTGACTGTTTGACTGACTTATTTACTTGTTTACTGACTGACTGACTGTTTGACTGTTTAAGTGACATTTATTTATTTACTAATTGACTAACTGACTGACTGACTGTTTGACTGTTTGACTGACTTATTTACTTGTTTACTGACTGACTGACTGACGTATTTACTTATTTACTGACTGACTGACTGACTGACTCTTTGACTCTTTGACTGACTTATTTACTTATTTACTGACTGACTGACTGTTTGACTCTTTGACCAACTTATTACTTATTTACTGACTGACTGACTGTTTGACTCTTTGACCAACTTATTTACTTATTTACTGATTGACTGACTGACTGTTTGACTCTTTGACTGACTTATTTAATTATTTACTGACTGACTGACTGACTGTTTGACTGACTTATTTATTTATTTACTGACTGACTGAATGACTGTTTGACTGACTTATTTACTTGTTTACTGACTGACTGACTGTTTAAGTGACATTTATTTATTTACTAATTGACTAACTGACTGACTGACTGTTTGACTGACTTATTTACTTGTTTACTGACTGACTGACTGACGTATTTACTTATTTACTGACTGACTGACTGACTGACTGACTGTTTGACTGACTTATTTACTTATTTACTGACTGACTGACTGTTTGACTGTTTAAATTACATTTATATATTTACTAATTGACTGACTGACTGACTGTTTGACTGTTTGACTGACTTATTTACTTATTTGCTGACTGACTGATTGACTTATTTACTTATTTACTGACTGACTTATTTACCTATTTACTGACTGACTGACTGACTGACTTATTTACTTATTTACTGACTGACTGACTAACTTATTTACTTATTTACTGACTGACTGACTGATTTTTTTTTTTTTTTTACTGACTGACTGACTGACTTATTTATTTATTTACTGACTGACTGACTGATTTATTTATTTACTGACTGACTGACTTATTTATTTATTTACTGACTGACTGACTTATTTACTGACTGACTGACAGACTGACTTATTTACTGACTGACTGACTTATTTACTGACTGACTGACTGACATTTATTTATTAACTGACTGACTGACTGACTTATTTACTGACTGACTGACTGATTTACTGACTGACTGACTGACTGAATTACATATTTACTTATTTACTGACTGATTGACTGACTGACTGACTGACTGGCTGACTTGCTGGCCATTATGCCATTGGCAGCAACGAAGATACTCCACCCTGTGTCCATTCTGGGTGAGCCTCTGTACGGTGTTCCAGGTGTGGTTGTAGGCTTTGGTTTCTCCCTCTACTGCTGGTCGCCAAGTGTTTCTAGGTTTGTTCCTGTGTTGTGCCTTCTTCGTGGTGTCCAGATCCAATGATGGCTATTTTGGTTTAAGTGTAAGCGGGTACACACAAAAGAAATTTACATTTGCATAGTATAAATTGAAACAAATGCATAGCGTATGAGGTGTCTTGTATTTTCCAGTCTTCCCAATCCTTTGTGTAAACACTTTGAGTGAACGCTATCCGCTGTATCAAGGATTACACTGGGCGAGGCTACACCTAAACCATTACCCTATATATCCTATGACGTAGTCATGATACGGATAAGAGCCACTTACAGACCTGGCCTCTTGCGCTCATGGAGTAGATCTTTTGGCCATAGGCTAAGGGCGTGTAACCCATACAGAAAATCTAAAACGCTCAAGTCAGAGATACCAGGTCTGCAGGTGCCTTTAACCCTTTGACTCCTGCACCCTATCTACAGACTGCAAAAGCTTAACCCTCTGACACCCTCAACCCATTCAACAGCTTCCTGCAAGAAGCTAGTGGATAGGGTGGGGGAATCAAAGGGTTGAGTTTTTGCTTTGCTAACATTGCTATTAATGCAGGATGCCGGTGGACAGGGTGCGGGAGTGAATGGGTTAAAGAAACACGGTAAAATGCAATATAAAGCAAATATGGTCATCTATCTTAGACGCGAATGGCGGTGGTCAGTTGAGGTTCCATTTAGAGTATACCAGTGCTGTCGTGGTGTTTCTTATTGACTTCGGCTTGTGGCTTTGGTTACTGACTTCGGGAAATCAGGCCTGATGACCACAGTGACAGACCTGCTTGCTGCTCGAAAAGACGGAAAACTTGGAATCCCGTTCGGGGCATGTCAGACCTTGCTGAACAGCAAAATGGGCTGTGTGTGGAGCCACACACACACACACACACACACACACACACACACACACACACACACACACACACACACACACACACACACACTCTCTTTTTCTCTCTCTCTCTCATATACGTACATGTATATATTAGTACACAAACACCCACACACACACGCAGATATACACACTCACATACACACACACATACACACAGGCAGCACACACGCTCACACACACACACACACACACACACACACACACACACACGCACGCACACACCGTCTAATATCACTCATAGTGAAAAGACGTTAAATCAAAGAACGAACGAACGAACGCACACACGCACACACACACACACACACACACACACACACTCGCACGCACATACACACACACTTAGACACTTACCGACACACAAACAAACACACACATACACACACCCCGTCACCCTCCCCCCCCCCCCCCATTCCGTACACACACACACATTATGTTGGTGCGTCATTGTACAGTCTCGTTTGGCAAGTTGTTCTAATGAACATACGTACTTCTTTCTCTTCCTCTTCTTTTTCTTCGTCATCTCCTCCTCCTGCTCTTCCTTCTTCTTCTTGTTCCCTCTTTTCCTCATCCTTCTTTTTCGTCTTCATCCTCTTAATCTATATCTTCATCTCCTTGTTCTCCGTTATCTCATCTTCCAACACCTCCCCTCTCCCTCCCCCCCTCCCTTCTTCTTTTTCTTCTGCCAAACACCAGAATGAATGGATTACTAAGATGGGAGCGAACGAACCAACAATTTTATGCTGTGTGCTAGGATTGAACGACATGCTATCATCATCATCAGTCCCGTAGTCTGGTTGACCGTTGGGGCACCACTGAAGATTTTGCAACCAACTTCCTCCACTCCTCACGGTCCTCAGCTTTCCGCAGAATGATATTCCATTCAAGGCCAGTCCACTCTCTGATATTGTCTTCCCATCTTTTTCTCTGTCTGCCTCTTCGTCTCCCTCCCTGAACTGTTACCTGCAAGACGGTCTTGGCCAGTCCAGATGACCGTGTGACGTGCCCGTACCACCTCGGTTTGCGTCTTTTCACTGAGGTCAGGAAGTCTTCATACGGGCCCGATGGCGTTTTCGATTCGGGTTTTCACTTCCTTATTGGTTATATGATCTTTGTACGAGATACCAAGGAGTTTGCGGAAGCATCTCATCTCCATTGCCTGTATCCTTCTTTCAATGTCTGCTGTTATGATCCATGTTTCACATGCATACAAAAATATTGACATGACCGGGGAACGCATCAGTCTGATCTTGGAGCCGATAGCGATATTCTTGTCGTTCCAGATGACTTTTAGCTTGGTCATTGCAGCTGTGGTCTGGGCAATTCTGGAAAGTACTTCGGGTTTTGATCCTTCATCTGATAGTATAGCTCCCAGATATTTAAATCTATGGACGGTAGTAGTATAATAAGGGGCCTCTCATCCCCCATGGGGCTGGGGCTGTGGGGCTGGGGCTGGGTCAGTAGGTCATGAGGTCAGGTCACAAGAGGCTGTTACTATGTCATGAGATCAGGTCAGTAGGTGATGTCAGCAGGTCACAAGATGCTGTCATTAGGTCAGGAGATGAGGTCAGTAGGTCATAAGAGGCTGTCACTAGGTCAGTGGGTCATGAGCTCAGAAATGAATAGGTGAGCTCACTATGTACTGCCACGGGGTCAGTGGGTCATGTCAGGTAAAGCTTTGACAGAAAATGGAACAGTATTGTGGAAATGTTTGAAAGATGCAGAGAAAGTTGAAAGGTATTATTTTTTCCCTCTGTTTTTTTCTGGGCTTGGGACCAGCATATAGATATATGTTGATATGTAAAACATATATGTATATGGCAACATTAAAAAGACATGGAGATTGGTCATAAGATGGCGACGTTGAGAATATGAGCTATTAGAACATTTACAGAGAATATGGAACAGTATCACAGAAGTAAACAGTAAAATGATATTATCACAGATACGCTCACAATGGTCATTTAAGAAAGGAATGAGTGAAATGGTATGATCAGAATCATCACAGATCTTGTGGAATGTTATTAAACCAAAATGGGAAAAGTAGAGACCCCATCAGCAGCTACGATGCGTTTGATGTAAAAGTATGACAGAGACTTTCGTGTTTGAAAGTAAGTAAACATGGTTTTGCCGTCTGTGCGAAATCCTGTATTAGTCTCAGCCCCGCTTTCCCTCTTGTCTAAGACCTGTTGGTACGTATCAAGAGTGAGTGTGTTGTGGTGTTTATTGATACCCTTACAACTGAATTTGTCTCCCTTGTCTCCAGAACAAAAGTAGGTTTTGGAGCATAGCCCCACGAAACTGTCACCCGTGTATTCGGTCTTGAAGAGTCGAGGGGTCCGTTTGTCATAGCGTACACGGGCAAGGCAGTCTGAAGCACAGAGAAGGGTTCCATGCTTGTTGCGCTGTACGTGCACGCTGGTAATCAGCCGCGTGTGTGTCACAAGCCTGTCCTGGAAACCATTGAGCGTATTCGGAAAAACATTCTGGACGCAAGTCTGGGCGAACCGCGTCTTCTAAGTGATTGCGACTGATAGCCATGTAAAGAGAATCTGTATCCATTTCTAGTAGTTAAAAATCTGCCCGTGAGACGTATTTATGTAAGAAATCGTAGTAAAATTCCAGCATTCGCAGTTTGGCGTATTGATAAACGAAATATCCAATCTGCAAGGGAAGAGACCAACAAATGTTTTTTATTTTTGTTTGTTTCTACTTCTACAGTGTCACTACCGAGTTCTGTAAGTTTTTGAAACCGCGGGTCGTTGATAAGAGTAGGTGCTCGACCGCTAGATACAAATCGAATGTCACGATGTTTGGCAACATTAGTCAATGTTTTACCATAGGCAGAATTTCCTAGCAACTTGAACGTGTCAGCGAGTATCGATTTTGTTGGATCAGCGTCGCCTTGTCGGCGCGCTTTAGACACATTTTCTCTGAACTGTTTGAAACAAGCCTTGGGCGTGTATTCTATCACGAGTGAGACGTTAGAAGCGCGCAGTCCGTGATCGATGTACCATTTTAACAGAGGCGTCGCTAGCAAGATTTTTTTCCCGAAGTGATTACCAATCAAACTGCGGCGTGGTTGGGTTAGGAGTTTGTGAGTTTCCGCATACTCGTGCATATGGGGTCCGATATCATCGCGAGAGAGAGATACATTTTTGAACACCGGTTGTAATTCGCTGAAAGTCTTTTAAATGATCTGGCACCTCAATGTCACACTCGATCAAACCGAACGAGTTAGTTTGAACGGCTTCCAGGACAGCTTGTTCCATGATGGGGGTTTGGAAACGATGATGTGAGTCGGGAAAACGCGTCTGTAGAAACTGTCTTATGTTTGGATTGTCACGTTTTTGTTGTTGCCATTCACACTCATACATTTCAACCACACACACGCCCATGTCTTCTCTCAAGTATTCGGTGATTGCGCGAGTGTTATCTCTGAGTTCCTGAAGCGATTTCCCATTGACGGGATTGATGGTTTTTCCGCGGGTGATGTGACAATCGTGACCGTGAAAGAGACACCCGTGAAATTGATACGCGGTATGGGTATCTGATTCCCACCCTCTACCCGAATATGTCGACGGCCTAAAGAATGTTCTTTCCATTAAATTTGTGTTGGATAGATGTTTTGTTTGTATGCGCCACCCATTCAAGCCACTCTCTCGCCTGTCGTCCGTATTTATCTGTGTATTCGGGTCGGAACCCTGTCTTTTTTACGGATGATAGGGTGTTCAGTGGGCATGTCTTGCATGAGGCAATACAGGTAAAGCGCGTTGGCGTCATACCCTTGAATAGATTTGACAGGTTTGGACGGATTATCGCGAATGATGGTTTTATCTTTTTCGTGGTACCGGTGAAAAATAATGGATGGCCCGCCTACGATGTTGTCTCGTATCAGTCTGTGGATGTCTTGTTGTTTGTCATCGCAGAGAGAGAAATAAACGTCAGAAGGAAGTGTCTGAAACAGGTATTTCAGAGTGATACCCGGAACAGAAATACCGTCTTTCAAAAGGTCTATGTTGAGAGAAGAATACATGTCGATCTGGGTTTGCAGAGCCTGGAGGAAAGGACCCACGTCTTTGTTGTTATACCAAACCAAAAAATCTTTAAGAGAGGTCATGTTATGTTCTGTCCATACCGTTTGACATTGTGTGTATTCTTCTTCCGAAATGTTGGCGTTTTTGAGCGAGCTGTGAAAAGCGCTGTGTGGGGGAAGAGACGTTTCTCGTAGTTTATCTAGACTGGTGATGTATTCATAACAAAAATGTCCCTTTTCTTCCGTGACATCGAAAGCTTTCAGGTATTTTTAGTATGAAAACCCGGGTGCCAAAAAATTAACAATGTCCAAAAATTTCAATTTTCGTGTGGCGAGGCACATGTACTGGTTGCTTCGTTTCACTACAAAATTTAGAGTGTTGTTTTCATCATCATCGTCATCATTATCATCACCATCATTAGCAGCTCCAGCACCAGCATCATCATTGTCAGTCACAAACCGTCGAATGAGATAAGGTTTGACTACGTTTAGATCATAGTTGGATGAATTGAATCCTACCACGGGAAGTTCGTGGAGGTAGTCTTCTAGTTTGTCTCGGAGGACTTTGGCGGGAATATGCTGCGTGTTGCCAGAGTCGACCTCCAAAGCATCTAACTCTGAGAATGTATCATCAAAATGTTCTCTGAGGTAGCGGTAAGACGTGTCCGAAATGCTTTCTAAGTAACCGATCATGGAATTAACGATCGTTTGGGGGTCTCCTTCACTCACGAAGCACCGAGGCTCTTCAAACCCAGGGACGTTAGAAGCCACAGAGACAGACAGAGATATGTGTCTAGCGGTAAAGGTAGTGTTTGAATCCATTTTTTTTGTCTGGGGTAAGTCGTCAGTCTAAAAAAAAACTTCAAAGTCAAAAGTAGCTCTGTAAGGGAAGATGAAATCTCTGTCTACCGAAATTCCATACCTGTCCAGTTCTTGTAAGATGGATTTCGGAGGGTTATAAATTCCACCTGCGTACCTTTCTTTTGGGAGACTACCCTGACAAGTGTTCATATGTTTGTTTAACTTTTTTGTTGTAGACCAAAGTTTACCGCATCGGCTGCAAGCCAACGCGTTTCCTAACTTGTTGATATCAATGATGTACATGAAGTGATGATTGTGGTGTAAGAGTCTAAGTGTGTCTAAATGTTTGTAGTCGCTGCGTCGAAGGGGAGTGAGACAGGGTGGTGACTGAGCGGTGTCAAACTCAAAAACATCGACGTTGATTTGAAACTTGGTTTCTATGGAATCCAGGTCTAAGAGAGTGATACCTGAAAAATGAGAAAGAGGAGGGTGACCCGCCCATTCTTGATAGAGAGTGTTGGTCGGTGTTTGAAGAGAGTGAAGAGAAGCACTCCGGTGTAACGCCAGACAACAAAAAAAGCACAGATTATTTGTATAAGGGAATGAGTGATGTTCATCTCTCTGCAAAGTATACAGAAAAGCGTTGTTTCGAATGAAATCAGGCAGTTCACTCCCACATGCACAACCGATAGGAAAGTCTGGAAGAGGATGGACATAGAAGGAAGTAGCCATGATACATGTACTCTGCACAGAATAACGAGAGTCTGGTCTTTCTTTTTGAACCTGTCCGAGAATGTCTTGATCATCCAGCTCATCTAGAATAGAAAGGAAATCTTGTTTGGAATTGATCGGACGGTGTATCCAAACCTGCATGATTGTTATGACAGGCGTGAAAAAAGACAGCTGGTTGGTTTTCTTTTCTTTCAAGAGGAAAGAATGCGAAAATTAATTTGAAACGATAGGTCTGTTCGTGGAACATGTCCAAGAGAAAAGTTTGCCATTGTGGACTGTCATGGTTCGGATCCCAAAAGTGAGTGTGCACAGACTGAACCTTCCCTTTCCGAGAATAGGTTTTGATACTGTTCCAATGTTTCTCATACATGTCTTTAATTTTGGGGGGCAAATGATCCAACAGCTCTTTTTCCCTTTTTCCATCTTTGACCAATCTCCGTTTGTTTGGCGGAGGAGGACATGATAGATCTTTTTCTGGAGCATCTGTGTCCAATCTCCGTTTGTTTGGGGGTGAAGGAAAAGATGTTTTGTCGTTGGTGGGTTGTTTTGTTGCGTCGTGGGTTTTCAAATGCCGTGTCAAATGTTCTTTCCTCACGAAGCCTTTGTTGCATTGGTGGCATCGATGACAAACATTTTCAGTGTGTTTTTCTTTTATATGTCTGGTTTTATTATCTTTGGTTTTAAATATTTTTTCACAATACGAACAGGTGGTATCGTTTTCTGAAGTAGTAGTGGTGGTAGGCGATTTTGTACACGCGCCAACGTGTACGTTGTTATGCTTTTTGACTCCAGCCATCTATAATTAGAAAAAAAAAAATTTATGAAATGCACATACACACGTACACATAACAATAGACACACACACACACACATACACACACACACACGCATGAACACACACACACACACAAACACACAATAGGCACACACACACACATTTTTTGTATCTCAAGTTTATTTATGACAGATACATATATATATATACAGTTATACGATACACTGGCTTTTAATGACATATCATGCCGATTGTAGTTACAATTATACGATTCATATAACAACTATTTATATTGTTCACAAAATGTCGCAGTTGCATACTAGTGACATTTTTTTTTCTCTCTATCTCTCTCACTCTTTCTCGCTCGTATTTTCTGCTCACGCACACAAGCTAAAATAAAAAATCTCTCTCTACATATATATGTTATACTTTTCCTCTAAAAGAGAGATGTCAATCAAAAGTCACTAACCATACAATTGCATTCACTCCCTCCGCTACCTCTACTACCCCTTTCTGTTTTATGTGTCATTTTATCTGCGCGTAAATCACCAAGCTCGGAGACTTCACTGACACCCCCCCTGCACCCAGTAAATGGAAAAACAGACTTTTCCCCCTTCTTTCCAACGTGTTATACATATTATATGCACAAGTTTAACCAAAACGCAAAAAAAGCTAAATATACAAAGGCAAGCGATACACGAAATAACATAAAAACATGCACATTTGATCAGATACTAAAATAAACAAAAACTAACGCTTTATATAAAGATCAGGTACTACAAAGACTGTTTTTAAACACTACAAAGTCACTCTGTTTTGGGTAAAATCAAAAACTATATGTATATATACACAAGCTGAACCAAAAACACAACACCAAATCTGAGCGATACACGAAATAAGATAAAAACATGCACATTTGATCAGATACTAAAATAAACAAAAAACTAACGCTTTACATAAAGATCAGGTACTACAAAATGCTACGAAGAAATGCTTCCATTAGTTTTTCTCTTACCTCGAAGACCGCAAAATCAACCAACAGGGACAGTCAAAGAACCACTTCTCAATCAGTGAAAGTTGGAAGTATGAAAAACCTGGTTTGTGGGGTCTACTTTTATTACCTTTCTGTTTGCCTATATTAAAAATGTAGTCACGGCTTTACGACCGAGTAATAAAAAACAGACTGAGTAAATATTGCACTAAAGCTATGGAAAACTCTCAACAAAACAATTATCTGTATTGTTATCACGCTCAACAACATAAAACGTGACAGCTTTATGAAAGACACAGTTATTTTCAAGACTCTAAGATTGTTGCAATTGCCAAATGGTTCACACACTAGCGTGTCACTGTAGTAGGATTCATAACAACCTTTTTTCCACGGTTCTGTTTTTTGTCGTTGGCTGTCGGTAACCTTGTCCACTGGATGCTGAAGGTAATGAGGATTACTCTCCTTCACGACGTCGACAGCAGGTGCGCAGTTACTAGGTTTTTTTTTTTTAACATCGGCAAATATTTTCTCCCGCATCTTGATCAGTCTTTCAAACTGCTTTGGGTTCAGTGCAGGTAATTTTTTGGAGGAGACAAGACGACCGCCTTTGGTGTTTGTTGGAAATTTATAGTGTCGTATGTAGATGCGCGCAACACCGCGCCACAGTTTGACGGTAGCGAACACTGAACCCCCTAACGGATACAACGTTCTTGATGTTGAGGCCATGGTGTAACTAAACCGCGCTAAAGATGTACCCTTCTTTTTATACCACCCCCTATGAACCAATCAACCCCCCCCCCCCCCAACTATTTTAGACGTTTTTTTGCAGGACTCTCCAAGATGGCTTTTGTCTCCATGACGATGTCCCTTTGTGTTGTGACGAGTGTGATGACATCAGGTCCTTTTTAACTGCTGACCACACTTTGCTGAACCATTGACCACACTTTTCGATCATTCGTCCGCGGTTTGTGAGGGTGAAAGGGAGACAAAATCCTGGACATGAGTGCTCTACGGCTTTTCATCAATATGAAATATAGAACGTAGACTCCACACATTGAACTACTCAAATCTTGCAACAACCGTTGATTATGCAGATAATTTCGACTATGTTTTAAGATAAATGACTCAATGTCTGAATGGAGGGGTGGTAGTCCAAAGCTATCAAAATATTCCGTTTTTCCTCTTCCATCAAACCAGACTGCTACCCAGTGTTCTCCTGGACCTGAGGCTTGGTCCGTGTTGATGACAAAGGCACTGGGCTGTCGTGTATTTACCAGGTGAGGGAGTTTGTTTCTTGGGTACACTCCTCGAAACACGCGTCGTGCGCGATGATCTCTCAACAAAACGGTGGCTATCTGTCCGTTGTTCATGTTGAGAAATCTGTCAGGACTTGACGACTGCGATCAATCTCAATCATGCTGTCCAGTTCTCCATACACCAGCACATGCACAGGTCGAGCCAGAGCTTGTGAAAACTTCAGTTCCAGACGCAGAGCTCCACTTTTCACCAACTCAAATTGCTGATCTCCATCTAACAGACGGGCTGAGATCAAAGGCAAATAATCCGTATCCCAGTGCAAAATCCCTGTATTCAATGTAAGATCCGTTGTCTCTGTTGACCACTCCTGTGGCCAGCATCAAACTGTGGTAAGACCGAACAAACAAATGGCGGTCAAAGTCAGGAGTCAGCGCTTTGGCAGGGATCTGCTTTCCATCCAGATACAGGCTTAGATAGGACAAGTTAAAAGTCTGAAAGTTGAAGGGATTTCTGTTGTAGCGTCCGTTAAAGGCTTCACTGCTCACAAGTCCTATGACCAGCTTGGTGGGGGTCTGAGTCAAAAACAAATTGTCTTGCACAGTTCCCAAATTTCCTGTAGGAACGGCAAAAGTTCTCTGCACCACCCTTTTTAGTGGATACTTGGCCGTTCCCCTCTCCAGCGCTTTCTCGTGAGCCAGTGCTACTGCTGGGTTCAGCTTCACTTTGCGAACAAACAAAGAGGCATGGGTGATGACACTTTTGTATCCAGCAGTAGCATCATGGGCCATCAGATGAAAGATACTCTGATGGAATAAGTCTGATCTTCACATCCACTCCGTTGATCATGTAACGCTCCTGATGCATGATGTCTGTGTGAAGCCTCCCCATCATATCTACTTCATGGCTTCTGGAGGTCAACTGACGTCGCACCCTCAGCCCCCAGTTGTCATCCCCTTGCGTATCGTCCAGGTGGTTACTGCTGTCTCTGTAGTACAGGGTCGATGTGAGGTGACTCTTTTTTGCTTCTCTGCCAAAATTCAAAGTAGCCTCCAAGTAAGCACGGAAAGGATACGTATTTTCACTGGAAGTGATCAGGGTGTCATTCAGGGAAATGTCCACTTGAGAAAACAGGCTATGTAGCCAGTAGTTGACCGGGCCCATATCAGTGTCCGCATCCAGGTTGGTTCCATCTGCCTTGGTGATTTTGGCTCGCACGTGCAGATAGGTGTTGCTCAAGTCCAGGTACTCTGTTGTTGCTCCACTGATAGCAAACTCAATGGGAACAGCAGGAGACAAAGGGTGATATTCTACAAACTGCCCCTCTTCTACAGCTGTTTGTGTTGGAGGCACAGAAAATAAATCCAGTCCTGTGTGCACGCTCTCGCAAGACTTGGGATGAACAAGGGCCATGATGCTTCGATCTACCCAAAGATGTCTGCTGGCTGACGTCGCCTCCTGCTGGTAAATGTCTTTTGAGTGGTCCTGCGAGAGGCAGAAGATTTTATACGCTTTCTAGCAGGCTGACCAGGGGGCGCTGACCTTCCTGTCACTTGACCCACAGCTTGGTGGAACAGCCGTTTCCCTGCCTGCTTGGCTCTCTGTTTCATAGCTGACTTTACACTTTGTCCAGACAGAACATCATGGGCAACCTGCATTCCTGTTCGTGCTCCTTCTTTCAGTAAAGCTTTCCCACCACTTTTCAAAAGGGGGATCAGACTGCGCCCGATGCCTCCAAGCAGACTTCCCAGTCCTCTGCCCTGGACGTTTCTTCCACCGATAAAGACAGGCAAACCATGACCTGCTTGAGCGCAGTAGTAGTCTTCGTAGACTTTATTGATTCCCACATAAGGTGTTTGACGGACCATCTTGTACTTTTTAATAGTGGTCTGGCCGCTTGCGTCGAAAGTGAAGTGTCACGATGGTGTTCCCGCTGCTGAATGCGATTGTTTTGCCTGTGTCAATCGTTAATAAAATCTCCACCGAGTTGAATTGTAAACGACTCAGCGTCTTGGCCTTTTTTCCAAGCTGTTGGGGTCTCCTTTTGGGTAAAAGAGGATTCACGATCCTGGCTTTCTTCTTCTGCCTCTTTTCGTCTCTTCAGAGCTGACAAGGCAACATTGTGTGGGTGAATCTGAGGGGTCAGTACCGGAGGTGATGTTTCTAATCCCTTTTCACGCATATACTTCCATCGTTCAGGGTTCCCCACCAAATCCTGAGGCACATTCAGATGATGCAATGCTGTAGCAAAGGTTTTCCACCCTACAGGTTCTGCTATGTTTCGCCTCTTTCTCAACACATCGTTGACAAGATCCGTGAGATTCGAGTTGACCCTGATACTTAATTTCACCACGTGGATTCCATGTTACATCAGGGTGAGACTTGATGCGATGTAACATTGCTTCTCATTGTCTTGGGCACACTCTGTAGCACATCTTGTTCAATGGCAGACGGATCATATTTCCCGTCCTCTGTTGCTGTGGTCTCTGATCCCGACAGGATTGCTTTGTTCCGCTCATCTGGTCTGACCTGCACTGTGCCGAGTGGTTTGTCTTATACTGACCAAAACGCTTCAGGTACCGCCATAATGTCTGGTGATACAGGTTTGCTTTGTCTTCTAAGTTCATGTCATTTCTGTCCAGCACATCACGCATCTGCTAATCCATACCCCGTAAACTTTCAGTCGCAGCATCAGGAACAGGAGGGGCCTTACTCTGCAAGGAATCCATCATCCGAGGATCCACCAAAATCATTTGCTTTGTGTGCTCCATGCCGACACATTACTGCCCAAAAGTCCACCTCAGACACCCAATACAGGTTTTAGCAGAGCTCCTATAAACCCTCCTTTCTGCAAAATTTGCTTGCGTCGCTTTACAGAGGTTTCTTTCCTGGCCAGGGCACGCAGGCTGTTTGTACATTGACAACTGTTTCTTCTGAGCCAGCGTCAGATGAACATTGCCTTTTAAGATACTGAGAGAACATTCACACAAGGCATTGATCAGGTCTGGAGAGGCACCTTTCAACACAGCCTTAATCGAAGCTGGTTTAGCTCCACACAAGACTTTCAAAAGGGGTAAGTTTCTCTTGATGCGGGCAGACATGGTTATTACTTTTGCAAGTACACTACTTGATGCTCTGTTGGAAAGATGCTGGTTCTTAGTCGAAGATGGTCTGGCGTGTCCTGTCAAAGATCGATTAGCAAATAACCATGAAGGGGTGATGTTGCGTCTTTATAACTTTCCTGGACATATTTTAGCGTCTCTTGGATTCTTGAAGACAAGGTAGTGGCTGTTGAGACTGATGGTGCGCTGCTCCTTGTTTTTACCAAACAAATTTTGCACAATAAACATGACGCTAATGTTTCTGTGGTGACTTCCCTTGGTAAACAGTTTAGTTACTCGATCATCAGCTTCACTCATGAGATCATCCAAAATCACCAGGCGCCGCTTCGTTGTGTCCCACTCCTCCACTTTGGGCAAGCCTTCGACAAACGCAACGCCTTTCAGCTGACTGTAACCTGCTTGCCACTCTCCATAACACCAAACAACTTCCTGAGGGGGTAGTCATCATTTCTGGTAATGGTTAAAAAAACGCGTCACCCAAACGGTTTTTCCGCTGCCTGTAGGCCCTGCGATCACACAGGTGAAGGGGCGTTTCCAGCGTGGATCCATCATGAAGAACACTAAGACAAAAACATCACACCCTTTTTATTAATTGATTTTCTGCTTATAACAACATTAAAGTAGTTTTTCCTACTCAATTCAACAAGATCAGTAACTCATGACCTACTGACCTCATCTCCTGACCTAATGATAGCATCTTGTGTATGTGTGTGCGAGTCAGTGTTTGTGTGAGAGAGAGAGCGAGTGTGTGTGTGTATATATATATATACATACACATTGTGTGTGTGCGTGTTTTAGTAGGAGGGGATAACTTAACTGTTACAAAGTGCACCCAAAATGCAATCTTGCCCCGTAAAGGCTTAAAACATTTTGACGTAAATGTTTTCCAAGGAAGTTTAACTGTCCGAATCATCTTACCTGTATGTCAGCAAGTGGTGTCCATGTTTTACGCTCTTATAGCAATGTGGAGATTTCCTGCGATTTGTAGTTAGTGACCCCACACACATATATACACGCACACACAGAGTTGGTTAGTTATGTATATATATATTCATTCATTTGTTTTATTCATTTATTTTCTTTCGTCTAAAAGCACACGTGAATAGACGTTAAAAGAAATAACGAACGCACACACAGAGTTGGTTAGTTCTGCATTTATTTTCCTTTTTTTCCCATTTTCTTTCATCTGAAAGCATATATGTGAATAGATGTTAAAAGAAACACCACAACACACAAAAAGAAATATAAACTGAACGCGTATTTGTTATAAAAAAAGTACAAATAAATTTTCTGCCCAATGAATACGAATTCCGATATTTTTTGTGTACTGATTACTATTTGCTTGAATGCGGACAGCCACTGTGATTTAACCCTTTGATTCCTGCACCCTGGCCACCAGCATCCTGCATGGTCAACCATGCCACCAAAACAACTTCACCCTTTGATTCCCTTACCCTATCCAACAGCTTCCTGCAGGAAGCTGGTGGATAGGGTAAGGGAGTCAAAGGGTGAAATTTTTCACTTAGTGGATACGGTGCAGTAGTCAAAGGGATAAATTGCAGCTAGTTGCTTGTAGTTAGTGATGAAACCGAAACTGCTGCACTGTTCATGTCCTTGTGCGACTTCTCAATGCTGTTGTAACTATTTTGTGGTGGTTTTGTAAAATTAACAATTTGTGTAAACGAACAATGTATTTGTATAGACAAAACGCATATGGCACATCACTGAATCCGGAAACGTGGAATATTGATTTCTAGATTTTATTATTATACCAGAATCCGAGATCGATCTATATTACCTTTTCAGATAGGACGGTGTGGGTTTTTAGTTTTAATTTCTCAAGATGACATCTCCGCGCTCGGAACTAATTCCATATGCACTTACCGTCACATGTGCCATGTGTATGGTAATCATGGCACAAGCCTTATTTAGCCTGCACATAAACCCATGAGCTGGCCAGGTCCTGAGGACTTACCTAGACTACGTTTTACCTAGTCTGTATGTTATACTGGTATTGTATCAAAAAAGAAAAATACATGAGAATCTTGATGGTGGCAGACACAAGAAGACCATTGATAAGGAAGATTAGGAAAAGACCAACATCTATAGACCATTTTATGAGGAACGGGGAATTCGAGCACCTGGTCACAACAGGAAAGCAGGAGGGAAAGAACACCAGGTAGACCCAGGGAAAAAATATTGGACGGACTTGCAGGGTGGCTGAGGACAGAGAGGGTGGAAGATGTACTTGCAGCGACGAGGGATAGATGCATATATGGAGCCATGATCGACAAAGCCATGCAGCAGGGTACATGATTGCATCAGACAATCACTGGAATAGTCTTGGTTACATGTAAATGACGCGTATTAAATAGAAAGTACGTGCAGACAAGTACATATATTTCACGTCACCGAGTTTAGAAGACTGACGTGACCTGTTAACGTTTTTTTTTTAACCAGCGTTACAACAAATAGTACTACACTGTGTTGTATTGTATTGTATTGTAAGACCATAAAGATCTGCAAGTTTTAAGGACAAAACTACCCTGGATGTATCCATGCAGCATCCAGAAGTTACGGTGCCCGACGGAAATCGCGTGGCAGCACAAGGACATACCCCGTTGCTCTGGACCCGACCAATGCTGAGGGTAAATTGTGCAGATTCCAAGGGTGTGCAGATTCCAAGGGTGTGCAGATTTGGATGGAGCGCGTATGGAATTGCCCGAGGACGAGGAATCCGTCCTATCATTATCATGTGCCCTACCGCATGGCGTTGGCGATTATCATTTATGGCCCTCCATACGACTCTATCCCTTTCGCTGCAAGTATACGATCGTATCTCCCACCCTCTCTTCAGCCACTCTGCAAGTCCAATTTCCCTCTAGGTCTACCAGGTGTTCTCTATCCTTACAACTTTCCTATTGTGACCAAGTGCTCTCTAATCTCTCTTGCCTCATAGAAGGTGTTATAAATGTTGCTCGTCCTTTCCTTATCTTCATTAATGTTCGTCTTGTGTCTGCCTCCTTCAAGACTGTCTCGTTTGTTTTCTTTGTCCATGGAACTCAATATTCTTCTTAGGAACCACATTTAAACTTAAAAATCTGTATCTTACCGCTATGGTACACATTTTCTATAATTATGACCCTTCAAATTATTCAATTAAATTTAACTTAATTTATATCTTTGTTTCTGTCTTGTCTGGTTGCATTTACGCGTTTCCGATTCTTTTTTCGCGTGTTTTTTCTGGTTCCTCTTTGCTTGAACGCGGGCGGTCACACTTTTGGACTTCTGACAAAGGATTGGTTAAAATCTATATACTTGTAGGCCTACTTCTTGTAAAACGGTTCAATGAAAGCTGATCACAATACGATCATAAGGAAATCATGCATAAAGTTTCTCAAGTTTATATTTACACGCCTCCAATCTCCAACACACGCCCCAGAATACTGGACAGGCCCATTCAAACTCCAGTCGGACCACTCATCCAATTTGTTTAAAGGTCAGCCTATTAACCACCAGGAAATTGATTAGATCAACACACACACACACGCCATGTTGCAATTTCATAAACGCACATTAGAAAAAGAACACGAACACATTTGCATTAATAGCAAGAAACACAAGGGTAGGGGTATCTCACGGATAAAACTCTAAAGACAACACGCTGTCTGAATCTTCACTCGACAAAACACTTTTCTTACTACCGTCAATACATGTACACAATTATCTTCCCCCAAACAATTCATCTCGACTTGGACATCCCTCTCCCTCACTTATTATCGTTGTTTAAACCTTTGGCTCCCTTACCCTATCCACCAGCTGCAAAAACTGACTCCATCCAACCCTTCTTGCAGGAAGCTCGTAGATAGGGTGAGAATCAAAGGGTTAAGTTTTTTGTTTTGCTAGCATGGTTGGCAATGCACGATTCTGGTGTACAGGGTGCGGGAGTCAAAGGGTTAAAGTCCAGCTGACTCAGAGCATATCAGAGCTATAACTGTTTCAAAACACACAATTCAACAGGAAATACATTTAAGTGCATATATCAATACATTCGCGCACATAATCTAAGGAGATGCCTCTGGCGTTGTTCATTCTGTCCAATTTATCACACAGATTAAAAAAACCTGAATACTAACACTATTGTTATTGTTGTTTAAAGCCCAGCCGACTGTTTAGAGCCATATCAGGGCTATAACCGCTTCAAAACGCACAAAACTCCCAACAAGAAAAAAAAAAGTACACATATCAATGTATTCGCGCACATAAACAATGCCCCGGCGTAGGACCACTCCGTCCGATTTATCGCACAGGGGAGATTTAAAAAACACCTGAATACAAATATAAGCATACATAAGGAACCAAAACATAAAAACGGGCATAAATTACCACATATCTCACCTCCTTAGAGCCAAAAATGCACTTAATTCAAGTACCCAATCAGCAATCCGAAGAAAAAGTACGCAAGACTTAAATCGAAAAAATACAGGTGAATGGACCATTAAAGCAGAAAATAAGTAGAAATGACAGAAAGCAAGGCAGAACAAAAGAGTGACATTAAAGAGGAAATTTCTAGCACAGAGTTTCCAGAAGATGGGGATACTATTTATACTGAAAGAGCACCCGGCAACCCAACGGGGGAGCAGAGGGGATTAAAAAATACACCTGAACATAAATTTAAACTATAAGGGCACTAAATCAAAAATAGACCTGTACTTGAAATTGCTTCCGCATAGCTCATTGTACCAGAGCCAAAACAATTTTAATACATGTACCCAATAATCAATTCTAAGATAAAAGTACACAAGACTTGATCGAACGCGTACAGATGAATGGACCTGCAAGGCAGTAAATGATGGGAAGAAATGACAAAGCAAAGGTGGAAGACAAAAGCAGAGCGACAGAAAAGAGCATTTCTAGCACACAATTTCCAGAAGGTGGGGTATATTATTTATACTGAAAGAAACCCCCGGCATCCTCAAAAGGGCATTTTTGTTTATTTTTAACGAATGAATTTTAAACCAGTCTGTCCTTGCCAAGCAACTGTAAATCCACATTCACACACAATAGAGCCTTCATTAGAAAATGCACACACAGCGTACTCGCCGGCCCCAACTGACCTAAACATTCGCAATACTTCACCCATGAACTTTGAAAACAAAAAAAAAACCGCAACGAAAACATGCACACACAAATAACTTGTACACATTCGCCGTCCATACCTCATTAACCGTCCTCCACCCCCATCCCCCTTCCACGCACACACACAAACTCCAAAAGCACACACCTTACACATGCTCTTCCACACACACACACAAGCTCGCTCGCGCACGCACGCACCCAACACACGTACGCACCCAAAACATGCGCGCTCGCGCACACACCAGACACAAAAACACTAAACAGACGGGACAATGTTTTCTGTAAGTTGCAAAAGGCAGGAAAATGCAGTTGGAATTCATATTGCTTATAGCACAGCCGACGTCTCCAACATTATCATGGCCAACATCACACTGAAAACCACCCCACGTTTAATCAAAAATTTCATTTCACTTCATATTGCTTATAGCCCAGCCGACTACTTGAGCCATGTCATGGGTTTAATCATAAAGAATTGGAAAAAAAAACAAACATACAACGATCTTTTCAAGTTTCAATTTATTTTAAGTAATTCCCATAATACTCCGCGTTTAATCCTTTGACTACCACCGCCTGTCCACCAGCATCCTTCACTGTCAACCATGTGACTCCGTCACCCTACGGTGAGGGAGTCAGAGGGATACGTTTTTGCAATTGGTGAATAGTGTGCAGGAGTCAAAGGGTTAAAAAGAACTGAAAAAAGCAGGGGAAAAAACCCATAAAAAACGGACCAATCCTTCCAAGTTTCAACTTAGGCATTTTCCCATACGCATGGTCATACGACGTGAAATCCCATTACATCTTTTCAAAACGTAAAAATTGCATGCTATCTTGAAAAGATTCTTTAAAGACTGTTAGAAAATGCAGTACGAATTGTTCACTTGACAAAAGGAGCTTCATTAGAACTTTCAGAAATACGGTCATAAAAATACATTCATAAGTAACCCATAACTGACGAAACACAGGCACACAATAAATAAGTTTTTATTATTTTAACGAATAAATTTTAAATCAACAGCGGTCTGTCTTTACCACACAACCATACATCCACAATCACACACAACAGTCTTCATTAGAAAATGCACTCACACCCTACTCACCCACCACCACCCCCAAGGCCAACTGACCTAAACATTGCCACACCCCACCACACCTAAGAAAAAAAAATACAACGAAAACATCCATACACAAACAATTAGGACTCGTAACCGCCGTCCATATCCCACCCTAACAACCCCAACCCCCCAAAAAAATCAAAACAAAGCACACACCTCGCACATGTCTTACACACACACTCGCACCACATTCCTGCGCGTGCACACCACACACAATCTAGACAGTATAAACATACACTCCGCAAAAAGGTAAAATGTTTTCCTTAAATAGCGAAAGGCAGGAAAATGCAGTTAGATTTTCATATTGCTTATAGTACAGCCGACATCTAGATAACATTATCATGGCCGACAGCACGCACACTACAAATTAACTCATTTAATTAAACAAATGGGAAAAAATGTACAACCATCCTTTCAAGTTTCAATTTAGTTTTTAAAACATTCCCACAACACTCCGTTTAGCCCTTTGACTACCACCACCTGTCCACCAGAATCCTGCATTGTTAACCATGGTAGCAAAGCAAAAAGTTGACCACGACTCCCTCACCCTAACCTCCAGCTTCCTGCAGGAAGCTGATGGATACGGTGAGGGAGTCAAAGGGATACGTTTTTGCAATTGGTGGATAGTGTGCGGGAGTCAAAGGGTTACAAAGAATTGAAAGAAAACAGGGAAAATAAAAAACAAAAACGGACCAATCCTTCCAAGTCTCAATTTAAGCATTTTCCCATACGCATGGTCATTCGACGTGAAATCCCATTATCTTGTCAAAAGGTAAAAATTGCACGCTATCTTGAAAAGGTTCTTTAAAGAGTGTTAGAAAATGCAGTACGAATTTCTCACTTGACAGAAAGGAGCTTAATTACCGCTTTCAGACATAGTCAATAAAAATAGCTTCATAAATAACCCGTAATTGAAATAGTCACAATAAAATAATCTATTTTTTACGAATGAATTTTAAATCAACAGCAGTCTGTCTTTAAATCAATAGTCCGTCTTTACCACGCAACCAGACATCCACAATCGCACACAATAGAGCCTCATTAGAAAATGCACACACACCCTACTCACCCACCACCCCCAAGGCAAACTGACCTAAACATCTGCCACACCCCACCACATCTAAGAAAAATAAACTACCACGACTAAAACATCCATCGACAGAAACCACTATTAGGACGCCTAACCGCCGTCCATATCACTATAACAACCGCCCTCCCCCATCCCCCCCAAAAAAATCAAAACAAAGCACGCACCTTGCACATGTCTTACACACATCCACTAGACACAGACAATATAAACACAGACACACACACACACAAAACAAACACTCCACAAAAGAGGGTAACATGTTTTCCTTAAAAACCCTCAGAGGCGCACTGTGTCATCTGTGACCCAAACAAATGAATTACAAACTGTCCTGTTATTTAACATTGAATTAAATTAAATAGCAAGAGGCAGGAAAATGCAGTCGGATTTTCATATGCTTATAGAACAGCCGACATCTAGATAACATTATCATGGCCGACAGCACACTACAAATTAACTCATTTAATTAAACAAATGGAAACAAATGTACAACCATCCTTTCAAGTTTTAATTTAGTTTTTAAAAACATTCCCACAACACTCCGTTTAGCCCGTTGACTACCACCACCTGTCCACCAGAATCCTGCATTAACCATGATAGCAAAGCAAAAATTTGACCATGATTCCCTCACCCTAACCTCCAGCTTCCTGCAGGAAGCTGATGGATACGGTGAGGGAGTCAAAGGGATACGTTTTTGCAATTGGTGGATAGTGTGCGGGAGTCAAACGGTTAAAAAGAATTGAAAAATCAGAAAAAAACCCAGACCAATCCTTCCACTATAACAAACGCCCCATTCCCCACAAAAGAATTAAAAATAAAAGGCACACACCTCGCACATTGTCTTACACACACACATGCATGCACCACACATGCGTGCGTGCGCCACACACACACAATATAAACACACACGCATCACACACATGTGCGCGTGCGCACCCACACACATACCAGATAATATAAACACACACACACAACAAAACACACTCCGCAACAGAGGGTAAAATGTTTTCTTTAAATGGCAAAAGGCAGGAAAATGCACTCTACAAATTACCTCACTTTTATTCAAAAAGACAATTGGAAAAAATGTACAACCATCCTTTCAAGTTTCAATTTTTTTAAAATTCCCATAATGCTCCGCGTTTAACCCTTTGAATACCACCGCTTGTCCACCAGCATCCTTTGTCAACCATGCTAGCAAAGCAAAAACTAAACCCTTTGACTTCCACACCCTAACCTCCAGCTTCCTGCAGGAAGCTGATGCATAGGGTAAGGGAGTCAAAGGGTTTAGTTTTTTGCAATTGATGGATATGGTGCGGGGTTCAAAGGGTTAAAAAGAATTGAAATAAAAAACCCCAGAACAATCCGAGTCTCAATTTAAATATTTTTCAATACGTATGGTCATACGACGTGAAATCCCATTATATCTCGTCAAAACGTAAGAATTGCACAATATCTTGAAAAGGTTCTTGAAAGAGTGTTAGAAAATGCAGTATGAATTGTTCACGTGACAAAAGGAGCTTCATTACAACTTTCAGAAATACTATCATAAAAATAGCTTCATAAATAGCCCATAATTGACGAAATACAGGCACACAGGAAAATAATCATTTTTTCGTATTTTAACGAATAAATCTTAAATCAACAGCAGTCTGTCTTTACCACACAGACGTACATCCACAAGCACACACAACACAGTCTTCATTAGAAAACGCACACACAGCGTACTCACCCATCACCACCCCCAAGGCCAAATGACCTAAACATCCGCTATACCTCACCACACCCACGGGGAAAAAAAACTATCACGACGGAAACACGCATGCACAGAAACCACAACGCAAGACAACCGCCGTAA
>JAPXFY010001941.1:15000-17500 GCA_030674185.1 Monoplex corrugatus | reverse complement strand
CGCTGAAACAGACACATACGCACGCAGGCACACACACGCAGGCACACACACACACACACACACACACACACACACACACACACACACACACACACACACACACACACGCGCGCGCGCGCGCGCGCGCGCGCGCGCACACGGCTATAAATGGGGAGAAAGAATAAAAGCGATGGAAAATTATAGAGAGCATATTATATACAATTATATATTACAATGTGATTCCCCTCCGAGTGGAGACAGGCTGCAGAGGGGGTTGAGTGAGGTCAGGATTTTATGCAGAGGAGAAAAGGTAAGTTTTTAGTATTCTTATATTTTGTCATTTACAATTAAGAATTCAGAACATTAACTGGAAGGGAAGAAAGGCCCTATTTTACACTAAATTAGTGCCATCATAGTGACTGAAACGCAAGGATGGGAGAGCAACAGGGTCACATTTCATCAAGACAGACAGACGGGTATTGAACGCGGGACATCACATCATGGTTTCACAGCTTTAGTCAATCAACCCAACAACGCAATAATGCCAAGAATGGTACAAGGGAAATAAACGTGTATATGCGTCTGTGTGAGTAGTATACCAGATGGTTATTTCCCTTCCTCCGTAAACCGCGCGGATTTTACTCTGGTGGTTGTGTGAAATAGAAAGGGTCGGTGTGGGGGTGGGGTGGGGGTGTAGGACACAATCGGGAGTGTGGGGGTGGGGGACACAATCGGGAGTGTCCAAGAATGAAATGAAATGAAATGAAAACAGAACTCAGCTGATTCTGTATGATTTTTTTTTCTTAGTAATCAATGCTCACAATATTGATTTTTTTGATCTTTTGATCTACATGATGTTTTGATCTTTAATATGCTGATCGATGTTCTGCTTGTGTTTTAACAGTACGTGCTTAAAGGACGGATACGTGTGTGAAGAAAAAGCCAATTGTAAGTTGTGCGTGTGGAATTGTGTGTCTTTATCTAAATCATCTGATTTTCTGTTTGCATGTTTCAGCATTAGTAGTAGTAGTAGTAGTAGTAGTAGTAGTAGTAGGAGGAGGAGGAGTAGGAGTAGGAGTAGTAGGAGTAGGAGGAGGAGGAGGAGGAGGAGGAGTAGGAGGGGGAGGAGGAGTAGAAGTAATAGTTGAAGTCGTGATAGAGGTGGGGGTGGTATTAGTAGTTGTACCCCCCGTGGGGATGCCGGGGGCTCTTTCCAGTATAAATAGTATCCCCACCTTCTGGAAATTATGTGCTAGAAATTTCCTCTTTTCTGTCACTCTCTTTTGTTTCTGCCTTGTTCCTTCGCGTTCTGTCATTTCTTCCTATCATTTTCTGCCTTGCTGGTCCATTCACCTGTATGTGATCGATAAAGTCTTACGTGCTTTTTCTTGGGATTAATAATTAGGTACATGCATTAAGTGCATTTTTGGCTCTAAGGAGTTGAGATATGCTGAAGCAATTTAAGGTAGTTTATGCCCGTTTTTATATACGTTTTGATGTCCTTAAATATTCTTAAAGTTGTTTTCAGGTGTGTTTTTAAATCCCCTGAGTGATAAATTGGACGAAGTGGTCAGCGCCATGGGGCTTCTTCTTAGATTATGTACACGAATGCATTGATATGTGTAATTCATTTTCTTTTCTTTTTCTTTCCTGTTGAAGTTTTGTATGTTTTGAAGCGGTCGTAGCCCTGATATGACCCTACGCAGTCGGCTGGGCTTTAAATAAAAATAGCAATAATAACGCTTTAGGCAGAGAAATCCAGGTTTTATGAAATCTGCTTCAACCATCCAATTGGAAGTCTGATGTTTACCTACTTGGTTACCATACCCCCCCCCCCCCAAAAAAAAAGAAAAGAATGAAAAGAAAAGAAAAAAAAGGAAAAAAAAAGACAAAGAAATAAAATCATTTGTCCCTAGCAAATTTCTGCAGCAAAAAAACAACAAACTACCAGTACTTTGATCATCATCATCAGGTGCCCTGCCGCGTTGGCGTTGGCGACCATGGACTTCCATCTGTCTCTATCTCTTGTTGCCCCAAGCATCTCCTCCACCCTCCTCGTCTTCAGCCACTCCGCAAGTCCGTCTAGGATTTTCTCCTGGGTCTACCTGGTGCTCTCTTTCCCTCCAGCTTTCCCGTTGTGACCAGGTGCTCCAAATCCCCCTTCCTCATAAAATGGCCTATAAATGTTGCCTGTCTTTTCCTAATCTTCCTTATGAGTGATCTACTTGTGTCTGCCTCCATCAAGACTGTCTCGTTTGTTTTCTTTGCTGTCCATGGAATTCTCAACATTCTTCTTAGAAATCACATCTCGGCTGCCTCAATCTTGTTCAGGTTTTGCTTGTTGAATGTCCACGCCTCACATCCGTACAACAGTATTGGTTCTACATAACATTCAAGAACTCTCTTCCTGATGTTAATTGATAGGCATCTGTTGGTAAGAATGCTTGTTATCTTCTTGAATGCTGTTTTGGCTTGATAGGAAAACGAAAACACACGCACACAGGAAGGCCAAGAAAATAAA
>JAPXFY010001941.1:0-5000 GCA_030674185.1 Monoplex corrugatus | reverse complement strand
TGTGTGTGTGTGTGTGTAGGAGGGGAGGTTGGGGGGGGGAGTGTGTGTGTTTGTGTGTGTTTGGGTTTCTGTGTGTTTCTCTCTCTCTCTCTCTCTCTCTCTCTCTCTCTCTCTCTCTCTCCTCTCTCTCTCTCTCTTTCTTTCTTTCTGTATGTGTGTGTGTGTAAGTATGTGTTTGTTTGTGTGTGTGTTTTGTGTGTGTGTGTGTGTGTGTAAGTATGTGTTTGTGTGTGTGTGTGTGTGTGTGTGTGTGTGTGTGTGTGTGTGTGTGTGTGTGTGTGTCTGTGTCTGTGTGTGTGTGTGTGTCTGTGTCTGTGTCACACCTCGGCGCTGCTGGGTGTGCGTTCTGGCTGTTTCCATATTTCCACAAGCCAACCACTGACATGACTTACAGGATCTTTAACACCCGTATTTTGTAATTCTGCATGCGTGTACGCAGAAGAAGGGGGTGGGGTGGGGGAGTAGGTGGGGGGGAGGGGCTTAGATCCTGGCAGGTCCACACATGTGCTGATCTGGAAGATTGGGGGGGGATGCGATGGGGGTGGAGAGGAGAGGGGAGAGAATCTCCTCCCTTTAGCCACCACCAGCAGGAGGTATCTAGACGTATCGAACCCAGGACCCTTCTCACTGGAAGTCAAGACGTTTTACCCACTTAATTAACCACCGCTTCCCGTCTTAGCGTGAGTCTGGATAATTCTGTAAGATGAAACAAGTTGTGGATGATGTGGTTTTCAGGAGGAAAGACAACAAGTTTACCCTGGTAGCTGACAGCAGCAAGTGTCATTGTTGTCGGCCCGTTGAGGTAGAGAAACAAGTGACGTTCAACTGTACGATCCAGAACGACAGGAAAGAGATGGTGACACAGATCAAATCTTGTGAATGCCAGGAGTGCGGTAAGGACGCTTTGTTTCCTGGTAACTCTGAATACGTTGTCATATCTATTGTTACCAGAAAAAAAAAACGCGAAAAAAAAAGAATAAGAACGCGTACTTAATACAACAAGACAAGACAGGCGCAAATTTTTGGCCAACTGGTCTTTGTTAAGCGTAAGATCACAAACAAACAAACAAACAAACAAACACCAGATACAAAAATTAGGGGGAAAAGACTGAAACTTCCCTGCTGCTCCGTCCAGTGTGAGAAACTTCCCTGCTGTTCCGTCCAGTATGAGAAACTTCCCTGCTGTTCCGTCCAGTGTGAGAAACTTCCCTGCTGCTCCGTCCAATGTGAGAAACTTCCCTGCTGTTCCGTCCAGTGTGAGAAACTTCCCTGCTGCTCCGTCCAATGTGAGAAACTTCCCTGCTGCTCTGTCCAGTATGAGAAACTTCCCTGTTGCTCTGTCCAGTATGAGAAACTTCCCTGCTGCTCCGTCCAGTGTGAGAAACTTCCCTGCTGTTCCGTCCAGTGTGAGAAACTTCCCTGCTTTCCGTCCAGTGTGAGAAACTTCCCTGCTGCTCCGTCCAGTATGAGAAACTTCCCTGCTGCTCCGTCCAGTGTGAGAAACTTCCCTGCTGCTCCGTCCAGTGTGAGAAACTTCCTTGCTCTTCCGTCCAGTGTGAGAAACTCCCTTGCTGCTCCGTCCAGTGTGAGAAACTTCCCTGCTGTTCCGTCCAGTGTGAGAAACTTCCCTGCTGTTCCGTCCAGTGTGAGAAACTTCCCTGCTGCTCCGTCCCCGTGTGAGAAAAGGAATGAATTATTCCTTTTATTCCTGTTCTCACACTGGACGGAGCAGCAGGGAAGTTTCAGTCTTTTTCTCCTAATTTTTGTGTCTGGTGTTTGTTTATTTGTAATCTTACGTAAGCTTGACAAAGGCCAGTTGGCCGAAAATTGTCTTGCTGTATTGAATACGCGTTCTTGTTCTTTTTACGTGTTTTTTCTGGTTCCTGTTTGCTTGAACGCGGGCAGTCACACTTGTTTTGGATATAATATATTGTTTGCTGATGCTTTCCAACCCTTAAATTGTAATATTTGTGACCTGCTTCCACATCCAGGTAGATCAGTCGAATTTTTTGTGTGTGATATTGGGATATGTATATACATATCGAAACCCGAATCGAAAACGCCATCGGGCCGTATGAAGACCTCCTGACTTCAGTGAAAAGACGCAAACTGAGGTGGTATGGGCACGTCACACGATCATCTGGACTGGCCAAGACCGTCTTGCAGGGAACAGCTCAGGGAGGGAGACGAAGAGGCAGACAGAGAAAAAGATGGGAAGACAATATCAGAGAGTGGACTGGCCTTGAATGGAACATCATTCTGCGGAAAGCTGAGGACCGTGAGGAGTGGAGGAAGTTGGTTACAAAATCTTCAGTGGTGCCCCAGCGGTCAACCAGACTACGGGACTGATGATGATGATGATGATGATGATGATGATGATGATATACATATGTCTCTGGAAAGAGCAGAAAAATATTTTTCTGGTGATATAAGAACTAAATATGTACAACAAAAAATGTGGAAGCTTTGAACACAGTAATTTATGACAGTTGTCATATTCATATTCAACTCGTAGCTTTGAACACAAAGTAAACTTTTCACCGTTGTCATTATTCATATCAACTCATATATGTCACTGGAAAGAGCAGGAAAAAAATCTTTCTGCTAATATAAGGACAAAGTATGTACAACAAGAAAAAATGTGGAAGCTGTGCTTGTTTACCTCCAGCAAACAGCAGAACGGCCATTTTGAAAAAAAAAGACCTTGTAGTTAGAACAGTTTGTCAAAATCTTTCTGATGATATAAGAACAAAGTATGTACAACAAAAAATGTGGAAGCTTTGAACACAGTAATTTATGACCGTTGTCATATTTATGTCAACTCGTAGCTTTGAACACATAATAAACTTTTCACCGTTGTCATTATTCATATCAACTCATATATGTCACTGGAAAGAGCAGGAAAAAAATCTTTCTGATGATATAAGGATAAAGTGTGCACAACAAGAAAAAATGTGGAAGTTGTGCTTGTTTACCTCCAGCAAACAGCAGAACGGCCATTTTGAAAAAAAAAGACCTTGTAGATAGAACAGTTTGTTAAAATCTTTCTGATGACGTAAGAACAGAGTGTGTCCAGCAAACAGCAGAACGACCATTTTGGGGAAAACGACCTTGAAGTTAGAACAGTTTGTCGAAGCGTCAGGTTTTGTTTACACCAAAGATAGCCGTTACAAGCATTCTGATTGGACGCTTTAAATATAACGAGTCAACAGCATAAAAATAGACACATCCGGTTCCATTGCTATATAACATGTTGGGGTTCTGTAAGGGATTCAATGTTTGTTTGGTATCGAAAACGTGACCTGTTCTGACGCCATTTTCTGTTCGAAATCGATCCGTACGTCACACACACAAAAAAAGGCGAATGAAAAATATTTATGGTGCAAAACTTCGAAAATCAACTCAAACTAGTGTTGGAAAATGGCCTAGCGAAGTGCTGATATGAAAATCTCCATTTCATCCGGACGGACCTCCCACACCGCGAGCTGGTCACGTTTATGTCAACTCACAGTTTTAAACACATAGTATATTTATGACCGTTGTCACATTTATGTCAACTTATAGCTTTAAACGCATAGTATATTTATGACCGTTGTCACATTTATGTCAACTCATAGTTTTAAACACATAGTATATTTATGACCGTTGTCATATTTATGTCAACTTATAGCTTTGAACACATAGTATATTTATGACCGTTGTCATATTTATGTCAACTCATAGCTTTGAACACATAGTATATTTATGACCGTTGTCATATTTATGTCAACTTATAGCTTTGAACACACAGTGAATTTATGACCGTTGTCATATTTATGTCAACTCATAGCTTTGAACACATAGTATATTTATGACCGTTGTCATATTTATGTCAACTTATAGCTTTGAACACATAGTATATTTATGACCGTTGTCATATTTATGTCAACTCATAGCTTTGAACACACAGTGAATTTATGACCGTTGTCATATTTATGTCAACTCATAGCTTTGAACACATAGTATATTTATGACCGTTGTCATATTTATGTCAACTCATAGCTTTGAACACATAGTATATTTATGACCGTTGTCATATTTATGTCAACTCATAGCTTTGAACACACAGTGAATTTATGACCGTTGTCATATTTATGTCAACTCATAGCTTTGAACACACAGTGAATTTATGACCGTTGTCATATTTATGTCAACTCATAGCTTTGAACACATAGTGAATTTATGACCATTATCATATTTATGTCAACTCATAGCTTTGAACACATAGTATATTTATGACCGTTGTCATATTTATGTCAACACATAGCTTTGAACACATAGTGAATTTATGACCGTTGTCATATTTATGTCAACTTATAGCTTTGAACACATAGTATATTTATGACCGTTGTCATATTTATGTCAACTCATAGCTTTGAACACATAGTATATTTTATGACCGTTTCATATTTATGTCAACACATAGCTTTGAACACATAGTGAATTTATGACCGTTGTCATATTTATGTCAGCTCATAGCTTTGAACACATAGTGAATTTATGACCGTTGTCATATTTATGTCAACTCATAGCTTTGAACACATAGTATATTTATGACCGTTGTCATATTTATGTCAACACATAGCTTTGAACACATAGTGAATTTATGACCGTTGTCATATTTATGTCAACTTATAGCTTTGAACACATAGTATATTTATGACCGTTGTCATATTTATGTCAACTCATAGCTTTGAACACATAGTATATTTATGACTGTTATCATATTTATGTCAACTCATAGCTTTGAACACAGTGAATTTATGACTGTTGTCATATTTATGTCAACTCATAGATTTAAACACAAAGTGAATTTATGACCGTTGTATTTATGTCAACTCATAGCTTTGAACACATAGTAAATTTATGACTGTTCTCATATTTATGTCAACTCATAGCTTTGAACACATAGTATGTTTATGACTGTTGTCATATTTATGTCGACTCATAGCTTTGAACAC
>JAPXFY010001940.1:22500-30978 GCA_030674185.1 Monoplex corrugatus | reverse complement strand
CCGCACAGCCGCACACACCACACCGTTCGCAAGGGCCCACACCCCAGAAAATTTTAAAAAAACAGGGGTATGCCTCTTTATTCTTTATGAAAAATCTTTTTAAAATTTAAAAATTTTATTCTGTGGTTTCTTTTTGTCTTTTATTGCTAGCTTTATTTTTTGTTTTTTTTTTTTGTGTATGTTTTTGTGAACTTTTTTTTTCCCTTTTTTGCCTTTCTTGCGAAAGGGAAAAGGGGTGGTGGGGCATGCTTTTATAGGAAAATTTTTGGCGTTTTTCAAAAAAAATTTATTATTTTTTTTTTTTTTTTTAAAAGGGGGGGTCAAACCATTTGAGGGAAAAATTGGGGAGAGGCCTAATTGAAACTGAAAGCGGTCGCCCCAAATTAGGGATGGAACTTAAATTTTTTTTTTTCGGGGGGGGTTTTAAACTTTTCCATCGTTTCCCTTTTCCCTGTCAACCCTCTTATTAAAATTTTTTGGTTTTCCCAAGGGCCCGGGCCCGGCCGAGGGGGTTTTTCCAAACTTTCCCCGGCGGTTGGTGATTTTGCGTCATCGGGCTTTGGGGGAAATTTTTAGGGTATTTTGGGGAGGGCGGGTTTAATTTTTTAAAAATGTTTTGTTTTACGGGTTTGGGATCAAGGGTGTTTGGAATGTTTTTTAAGGAGTATGTGGTGGGGGGTTTTAAAAGGGGTTAAAAAGGGGTTTGGATAATAAAGAAAATAAAAAAAAAAGTGATTTAAAAAGGTAAAAAAAAAATAAGTGAAAAAATAAGAATTAATAAAAAAAGTGGATTTTAAAAGGGGATAAAAAATAAGTGTTAAAAAAAAAAAAGGGAAAAATAAAATTTTTTTGGATAAAAAAAAGGAAGAATAAAAAAAAAAGGATAATGAAAAAAAAGGAAATAAAAAAAGGTGTAAAAAAAGGGTGAAAAAAAATGAAAAAAAAAAAAAAGTGAAATAAAAAAATGTTTTTTAAAATGTGATAAAAAAAAGTGTTTTAAAAAAAAAGGTTTAAGGGTTAAAAAAAAAGTGAAAAAAAAAAGGTAAAAAAATTTAAAAAAGTGTATAAAAATTTTAAAAAAAAATAAGTTTTAAAAAGGAAAGAAAAATAAAAAAAGTGAATAAAAAAATAAAATAAATGGATAAAAAAAAATTGGTAAAAAAAAAAAAGTGATTAAAAATAGGAAAAATAAAAAAAAGTGAAAATAAAAATAAAAAATAAGGATAAAAAAAAAATGGAAAATTTCCAAAAAAAGATAATAAAATTGAAAAAAAATAAAAAAATTTAAATGTAATAAATAATGTAAAAAATGTGAAAAATTTTAATTTTAAAATCCAAAAAAAGTATTTAAATAAAAAAATAAATTATAAAAATTTTGATAAAAATAATAAAAAATAAAAAAATAAATAAAAAATTTTAAAAAATAAAAAAAATAAAATTAATAAATAAAAAATTAAAATTTAAAAAAAATTTTTAAAAAATCTACATTATAAAAAATGAAAAAAAATAATGAAAATATAATAAAAACCCACAAATTCAAACCAACCCTCCCCCCCTTAAATTTCAATAATATAAAAAATAATTTTAAAATTCAACATCACCATAAATCAAAAATACCAAAAAAAACCCCCCAAAATAAACCAAATATGCCCCACCCCCTTTGCCCCACCATATCCCCCTACCCCCCCCCTTCTCCCCAATTTTCCCCAAATTTGGGGAAAACCCCCCAAAACCCCATCAACCCCACCTATTCCCCAAAACACACCTTCCCCCCGTAAAAAACCCCCACCAACCCCCAAACCCCCCACCCCCACCTAAACCCCCTATCACCACCGCCTTCCCCCCCCCCCCTATACCTTCCCCCCCAAAACCCTGTTACACCTCCTCCCCCCCCACCCCAAAAAAACCCCTCCCCCCCCCACATATCCCTCCTCACCCCCCACTTCCCACCCCCCACCCCCATATCCCCCCCCTCAAAAACCCCCCCTATCACCCCCCCACCTATCCCCACCCCCTATCACCCCCCTCCCATCCCACCTATCACCCCCCCCCTATCCCCAAATCCCCCCAAACCCCCCTTCACCACCCCCCCTTTTCACCACCTCACCACCCCCCCTTCACCACCTCCCCTTTCCCACCTATCCCCCCCCAAACCTTTTCACCTCCTCCCCACCCCCCTATCCCCCCCTTTCCCAACCACCACCCCTTCACCATCCCACCTCAATCCCCCTTTCCCAACCCCCTATCCCCCACCTCACCCCCCACCTATCTACCCCCTATCACGACCCTCACCACCCATATAAACACCTCAAATCCGACCTATCACCCCCCTACCATCACCCACCCCCCTATCACCCCCCCCCTTTCCCCACCCCCCCTACCCCCACCCTCACCATCCCACCTTCACCCCCCCACCTATCACCCCCCTCCCACCCCACCTGTCACCACCCTCACCACCCCACCTATCACCCCCCCACCTATCACCACCCTCACCTATACCCCCCTCACCATCCCACCTATCACCCCCCCCCCCTTTTCCCCCACCCTCCCCTATCCCCCCCTCACATCCCACCTGTCCCCAACCCTCACCTTTCCCACCTATCACCCCCTCACCATCCCCCCTGTCCCAACCCTCCCTTCCCCCTATCCCCCACCCCACCTGTCACCACCCCACCTATCACCACCGTAACCATCCCCCCTACCCCACTTCCCTCCCCTTTCCCACCTATCCCACCCTCACCATCCCCACCTACCCAACCCCCCCACCTATCCCCCCCCTATCACCACCCACCTATCAATCCCACCAAATCCCACCCTCACCATCCCACCTGTAAACCCCACCCACCTATCACCACCCTCCCTTTCCCCCTATAACCCCCCCCCCCAAAATACCCATACCCTCACCCCCCCAACCTATCACCCCCCCAACCTATCACCACACCACACCACCTATCACCACCCCACCTATCACTACCCTCACCACCCCACCTATCACCACCCTCACCACCCACCTATCTCTGAGTCTGACGCAGCGATGACAGAATGAAAGACAGATGATAACAAGTACGCAGGCTGAAGTAACATAAACATCTACCTACCTGACGAAGAAGACGATGACAGTGACGATGATGGCGATACCAGCTGCCGAGGCGAAGATGATGAGAAAATAGATGACATCAAAACCTGCAAGATAATAAAAACATGACAGTTTCAGTCTGAAATCTTCCCAAAGATGGCGTTTACAGCGCTTGAAAGATATCATACACTAACTTCACAAATGCCATGTGATGGAAGGATCAAAATTAACTGTCGTGTGTGCCATAAGCCTACGCCAAACCACAGGCCAAACCATTGGCACTAGTAAACTCTTTGGACTCTACCTCTGTAAGGTAGTTCTTTAGTTTTTCTACAGGTGATAAGACATTGACAGACATGAGACAATTTAAAATTCCAGCCACCCATCCACTGAAACAAAGTGACCACCAGCACTGAAGTAAACAGAAATATAAACACATAAAAAAATGAGAACACGTGTTTAACTGAAAAACAAATTATGCACAAATTTTCAACCAACCGGTCTTTGTCAAGTGTACATAAACGATGAAAAAGAAAACGTCCATTACATATAGAACAATACAAAAAAGCTGATGGGTGCTGCAGTCAAGTGGGCAAGGTATCAGACTTCAAATCATGTGGTCTGGGGTTGAATCCTGCCTGGGTATCTCCCACCTGATGGGTAAAGTGTGTACATACATTTTCCAGGTCCACATGCATAAACTTTATAATAAACACTTGCAGTGCTTAAACCCCTTGGTGTTTACACACAATCTGAGCATCAAGTATGCAGGTTAAAGATCCTGTAAGTCATGTCGGCTTATGAAAACATGTAAACACCTAGCATTCATACCTATCAATAATGGAGTATGCAGACTGTGCAGCAACATATCCCCTGCACAGTGTGGACAAAACAACGTGCAAACACACACTGAAGAAAAATCAGAACTCTTAAAAAATGACAGAGCAAAGAAGTCATGGACTGCACTGATTCCCTAGTGTTCCATGTTACACTCATACTTCCACATGCATCAGACTATGCTTTCTCTATCAGTACGCTAGTCTGTCTGTCAGTCTGTCTGTCTGTCTGTCTGTCTGTCTGTCTCCCCTGTGGTGACGCCAGGGGCTCTGTCAGTACAAACTGTGTCCCCACCTTCTGGAAATTGTATACTAGAACTACAGTAGAAGTACTAGTAGTAGTTGTAGTAGTACATGATTACTAGCAATTTCCTCTTTTTCGTCACTGATTTTGTTTCTCCCTTGGTCTTGTGCTTCCCATCATTTCTTCCTATCATTTTCTGCCTTGCTGGTCCGTTCACCTGTATATTTTCCAAAAAGCCTTCCAATGTTTCTCCTACTCCGAGGACTCCATAATTTCTCCTAGGACTCATAATTGGGCATATGTATTAGTATTCATTGCATTTTTAGCTCAAAGGAACTGTGTTGTACAGAAACATTTCTGGTAATTTAGACAGTTTTTATGTTTTAGTATACCTTGATATGTTTATAATAAATATTAGATATGTTTATAATTATACGTATTTGTATTCAGGTTTGTTTTTTGTTAACTCCCAGCTGATAAATTCGACAGTGATCAACGCCAGGGGCGTATCCTTACATTATGTGTGCAAACGCACTGAGCAGTGTACTTAATTTTCTTTTCTTTTTTCTTCTTATTTTTCAGGTGCAGAGGTGTTCGGATGGTTGTAGCCCTGATGTGGCTCTGTCAGTCTGTGTGGTCGACTGGACGTTAAGTGATAATAGTTATGATAATCTCTCTCTCTCTCTTTCTCTCCTCCTCTCTCTCTCTCAGGCATGCAAGCACATACATATATATACACATGATCTACTAGTACTACACATGCACACTGTGCACTCACGCATGCTTACATACAGGACATAAATATAAACAAACATACACCAGAGCACAAATTCCCATGCAAACATATACACATGCATGCATTTTCTATCTCACACATACCCCACTACCATCATAAAAACCATTACCATCAGGTTAACATGATGTACAGACATTAAAAAATCAACTTTGAAATGATCACAGCAAAACACATTATGACTGTGAATGAAATATGAGAATTATACAAAGTTAAATGTTTCAGAAAGTGCCAGGAACACACCAGAACTTAAAAAAATTATCAACCCTTCGATCCCCGCACCCTGTCTACTAGCATCTTGCAGGAAGCTGGTGGATAGGGTGAGGAAGTCAAAGTATTAAGTTTGTGCAGTTGGTGGATAGGGTGTAGGTGTCAAAGGGTTAAAAGAGCCTTGACAACAATTACAATTCAACATTTGATACAAGGTCAAGAAGAGGGTAAGACTGTAACTAGTGTAAGAGAAACAATCCTTGTTTGACCAGGACCGGAGCCTCTTTATACAAGAAACTGAGAAAGACAGTACATACAAACAAACACATTCACATCTATAAAACAATCCCTCTCACAGCCAGCCCAAAATTATATGTAAACAGTGAAACACGTATATAATAATATATTCCCCATTTTTTTCCTGGAAGAAAATAATGTCTAGTATCTCTATACTGTGACTGAACAGTTCAGAGTTAAACAAAAACAAAAAAAACAGTTTAAACACTAACACACATATACACACACGCACATACACACATGTAACACACACACACACACATGTACACACACACCATGTACACACACACACACATGTACACACACACACACGTACACACACACACGTACACACACACACACACACACACGCACTTAACACAACACAAAGAGACGTAAAAACCTTACCTGACTTATCACACTGGGGCTCCATAAAACAGGTATCGCCGTCCAGCACCTGACCATTGGGCCACACAAAGCTGCCTGTCTGGGTGACGGTCCACGCCTCAGGGGACATAGAACTCATGAACAACCTCTCCACAAATCCCTTGCTTCCGTCATAGTCAAGCACTACCGCGTCATACTGCCTCTGGCTGTCGTTCAAGACGACAATCCTCCCCAACTCTCCATCAAACTCCAGCGAATTGAACAGTGGGAAAAGGTCGGCTGGGGCAGGGATGACTGTCAGGGGCGAAGAGGTCTTCTCCAGCATGTAGCCTAGAGACAGTATGACGTCCTGAAGGGCGTAGAGATCAGCGGGGTCCAGCGTGATGGTGTTTGAGGTTGAAGTGGCTCTTTTTCTGCGCTTGGAGATCGGGTGAAAGAAGTAGGAATATTCTGGAGTGTACGTCTGACTCTGTGGTTGATATAGAGACTGTTGCTGTTGCTGTTGATTGTTTTGCTGATGTTTCTGATGTCGAAGTTTGCTTTCATGCTGTTTATGTTCCTGTTGTTGATGTGGTGGTGGTGGTGATTGTAGTTGCTGTTGTGGTGTATGTTGTACCTGTTTCTCCGTGTTCTTATTGACATGTAATGAGGCATTTATCTCCGATGGGTGTGCTTTCAAACCAAGATTTGAGCCCGGAATGTTGCCGAAATCCTTGTCTCCAGGATAAAGGAACGAAACTTCTGCTGAATGTTTTGTCACATCCTTATCCGACCAGCTTTCCCTCACAATGCTATGATCACTCACAGCACCACCCGGTACATCATCACTGGTCTCACCTGACGACACCACACCTCCAGAATCATCGTCCCCACTTCTGACAGACCTCCGCCGTCTCCCACTTGTAGCGGCACTTGTGGATGTCGCACCAGCAACGTTTGTGGTGTTCCTCGGGAATTTCATACTGAGCACAAACACACTGTCCAAGATTTCACGCCCCACAGAGCCGACGTCCAGACCCCAGAGGTGGGAGTAGGCCCCTGATTGGTAAGGGTTGGCCACGGCGACAAAGAATCCATGTTTCTGGGCCATGCCTCGTCTGGCCGCTGTGCTCAGCAATGTCGGGATGACCGAGTCTGGTATCATCAACAGGATTGCTGAAAAGGAGAACCACAAAAATAATGATAAGTATGTGCTGAAAATTTATGAGCGTATATGTGTGATATGCTATTAATGCTTTAACTTATATGTGAATCAACATAAATATTTCAACAATGTATATATTAACTATCAGTTGAGAGAGAGAGAGAGCGAGAGAGAGAGGGGTGGAAGAGAGACAGAGAGAGGAGGAGAGGGAGAAAGAGAGAGAAGAAGAAGAAGAAGATGATGATGATGATGATGATGATGATGATGATGATGATGATGATGATAGTGACACATCAAACAAGCACGGAAATGTCCTTTCTAAATCAAACACGGGAAACGGTAAGAAAACAAGGCTAACAAACCAAAGTTAAAGTCCACGATGAGGAAAAAAATCAGAAAAAGAAAAAAGAAAGGGGGGAAGGGAAGAGTGGACATGACAAGGGGGGGGGGGGGGGTCGAAGAGCCAGGCGTACGTCAGACAATCCTCTTACAACATTATCTGCTTGACCAGTTGTCTCCCATTATTGTTTTCTGCTCTGGTGGGTCAACTGTCTTTTTGTACAGGTGTCTTGTTCTATTGCTACTATTAGTATTAGTATTACTACAACTCCTCACCAAGTCTGCTCTGTTCTGTGTCTTCACTATGCTGCCATTGAAATTCCTGGGCCCATTTTTGTCTGCATCCCCTGATGGCTAGTGAGATCTAATTCTCCCACTCAAAGGTGGAAAGGACAACAACCTCTTTAATTTTCTTCTTCAGTCATCATCTTCCTTTTCTTCTAAGTTCTTCAATCTTCTTCAATCCCTTCTTTTTTTCAGCCTTTGTCTTCTTCAATCTTTTTCTTCTTCAAACTTCCTTCATTTTTCTTCTTCTTTTTCACACGTCCTATTTTTCAATCGTCTGATTCAAAGCTCTTCTCGTTCAGTCTTCTTCTTTTTCCTTTCACTCCCTTCCTTCTTCTTCTTTTTTTTGTTCCTCTTCTTCTTCCTCCTCCTTTTCTTTTCTCTTCTTCGATTTCATGCTTTTTCAATCCCCTTCTTCAAGCCTTGTTTTCTAGTTCTACAATCTTCTTCTTCTTTAAACCTCCTCTTCTTTAAAGAAAGAGAGAGGGGGAGAGAGAGGGGGAGAGAGAGAGAGGGAGAGAAAGCAAAGGAGAAACACGAGAGAAGAAGAAAGAGGAAGAGAAGAAAAGAGAGAGAGAGAGAGAGAGAGAGAGAGAGAGACAGACAGACAGACAGAGAGAGAGAGAGAGAGAGAGTGTGTGTGTGTGTGTGTGTGTGTGTGTGGTGTGTGTGTGTGTGTGTGTGTGTGTGTGTGTGTGTGTGTGTGTGTTTGGTTTTAGTTCTCTCTCTCGTCTGTGTATGAAAGACTTTCACTTATCAAATGACTTCTACATTTTCCGTCCTTATATATTCCTTGTAGACTGGCTAGTGGTACTATGACTTATTTGCAATTTTATGTTATGATCTGTTACTACAGAAAGTGCAAAGAGCATGTTTCGATAAGGAATA
>JAPXFY010001940.1:0-5000 GCA_030674185.1 Monoplex corrugatus | reverse complement strand
CTTCATTAGGAATAATGTATGGTTGTTGAGACAACTTCACCACTGAAGTCTGAAAATATTTGTACTTAATACTTCATTAAGACTGATAAGTTGAGAAACGAAAGAGCAGACAAAATGCTCCTATCAAAGAAGCAACAATCTGGATTGTCAGGTCTGGGAACTTACGGCTCATTTCATGAGGGAGGGTCACTCATTTGCCTCTAATCAGAACGCGGTAAACTACTGGCACAGAAAAAGATCTTGACGAAAATTGACTCCCAGGCACTGGGATGGTGCATAACAACCTTTGACTCCCCCCGAGCTCTATCTCCGTCTGACTGTCTGTCTCTCAGTCTCTCTGTCATTCTCTGTCTCAGTCTCTGTCTCAGTCTCTGTGTCTCTCAATCTCTGTGTCATTCTCTCTCTCAGTCTCTGTCTCTCTGTCTCAGTCTCTCTGTGTTTGTCTCCCTGAGTCATTCTCTCTTTCAGTCTCTGTCTCTCTCTCTCTCAATCTCTCTCAGTCTCTGTCTCTCTCTGTCAGTCTCTGTCTCTTTCAGTCATTCTCCCTTTCTCCGTCTCTATCTCTTTTTCAGTCTCTCTTGGTTTCTCTCAGTCTCTGTCTCTCTCAGTCTCTGTCTCTCTGTCTTTCTCTCTGTCTCTGTCTCTCTCAGTCTGTCTCTGTGTCTCTGCCTATCTCTCTCACTCTGTGTCTCTCACTCTCTCTGTGTCTCTGTCTTCCTCTGTCTGTCTGTCTGTCTCTCCATCTCTCTTATTGTCTATCTCATTCTCTCTCTGAGTCTGTCCGTCCGTCCGTCTGTCTGTCTGTCTGTCGACCTCTCTCTCTCTCTCTCCCAGCCCTTCTCAGTCAATCACACAGGTCCCTGACGGAAGATTTGCTGCATGAAGCAATTAATTAGCCAGTGATCTCTGCTGACATTGTGTGGTCCACATGGACAGGTCATGATAACTGATATCTGTACACTGAAATGACTGGACACTGTCTCTGGTTGTGTACTGTGTACACAGGGACAGGTCATGATAATTGTGTACACAGGGACAGGTCATGATAACTGATATCTGTACACTGTCTCTGGTTGTGTACTGTGTACACAGGGACAGGTCATGATAATTGATATCTGTACACTGTCATGACTGGACACTGTCTCTGGTTGTGTACTGTGTACACACACACACACACACACACACACACACACACACACACACACACACACACACACATACATATATATACCGGTACATGTATATATATATATATATATACACACACATATATACATATATGTATATATATATATACATTTGTATATGCACTGACGCACACACAAACATACGCACATGTAAATGTAAGTGTGTGTAAGTGTTTTATCTATGTATCCATCTCTCTCATGTCTATCTGTCTATCTATCTGTCTGTCTATCTGTCTGTCTACCTATCTATTATCTATCTGTCTGTCTGTCTATCTATCTATCTGTCTATCTATCTGTCTGTCTATCTACCTATCTGTCTATCTATCTATCTATATCTACCTACCTATCTGTCTATCTATCTATCTATCCGTCTACCTATCTGTCTATCTATCTATCTATCTAATTATCTGTCTATCTATCTATCTGTCTGTCTATCTGTTGTCTATTTATCTATCTATCTATCTGTCTGTCTGTCTATCTATCTATCTGTGTGTCTGTCTTTCTATCTATCGATCTGTCCATCTATCTATCAATCCATCTATCTGTCTATCTATCTATCTATCAATCAATCCATCTATCTGTCTGTCTGTCTATGTATCTCTGTATCTATCTATCTATCTATCTATCTACCTATCTATCTGTCTGTCTTTCTATCTATCTGTCCGTCTATCAATCTATCTATCCATCTATCTATCTATCTATCTATCTACCTATCTATCTATCTATCTATCCATCCATCTATCTATCTGTCCGTCTACCTATCTGTCAATCTATCTATCTATCTGTCTGTCTATCTATCTATCTGTATCTATCTATCCATCTGTGTGTGTGTGTGCCCCATACAGAGTAACGTCCATTTAGACGGTCATATACATCCGACCAGACGGACACTTGTCTATGGATGTCCTTTCAGAGTGGGGCAGCGCTCCAACAGGATTCACGCACAACTAACGCTCCAACAGGATTCATGCCCAACTAACGCTCCAACAGGATTCACGCCCAACTAACGCTCCAACAGGATTCATGCCCAACTAACGCTCCAACAGGATTCATGCCCAACTAACACTCCAACAGGATTCATGCCCAACTAACGCTCCAACAGGATTCATGCCCAACTAACGCTCCAACAGGATTCATGTCCAACTAACGCTCCAACAGGACTCACGCCCAACTAACGCTCCAACAGGATTCATGCCCAACTAACGCTCCAACAGGACTCACGCCCAACTAACGCTCCAACAGGACTCACGCCCAACTAACGCTCCAACAGGATTCATGCCCAACTAACGCTCCAACAGGATTCATGCCCAACTAACGCTCCAACAGGATTCATGCCCAACTAACGCTCCAACAGGATTCATGCCCAACTAACACTCCAACAGGATTCATGCCCAACTAACGCTCCAACAGGATTCATGCCCAACTAATACTCCAACAGGATTCATGCCCAACTAACGCTCCAACAGGACTCATGCCCAACTAACGCTCCAACAGGACTCACGCCCAACTAACGCTCCAACAGGATTCATGCCCAACTAACGCTCCAACAGGATTCACGCCCAACTAACAGCAAAGTTCCAACAGGCGCCTTCACCAGCACTGACCCTACAGTCAAAAGAACCAGACAATTGGACACACATTACAGCCATGTGGCCTCTGTCAAGTGGAGCGACAGGCCGACTACAACTCCTGTGACATGAGACATGGCCGACGACAACTCCTGTGACAGGAGAAATGGCTGACTACAACTCCTGTGACAGGAGACATGAACGACTACAACTCCTGTGAGAGGAGAAATGGCCGACAACTCCTGTGACAGGAGACATGAACGACTACAACTCCTGTGACAGGATACATGGCCGACTACAATTCCTGTGACAGGATACATGGCCGACTACAACTCCTGTGACAGGATACATGGCCGACTACAACTCCTTTGACAGGAGACATGGCCGACTACAACTCCTGTGACAGGGGACATGGCCGACTACAACTCCTGTGACAGGATACATGGCCGACTACAACTCCTTTCAAAGGAGACATGGCCGACTACAACTCCTGTGACAGGATACATGGCCGACTACAACTCTTGTGACAGGAGACATGGCCGACTACAACTCCTGTGACAGGATACATGGCCGACTACAACTCCTTTCAAAGGAGACATGGCCGACTACAACTCCTGTGACAGGGGACATGGCCGACTACAACTCCTGTGACAGGATACATGGCCGACTACAACTCCTGTAACAGGAGACAGGATACATAGCCGACTACAACTCCTGTGACAGGAGACAGGATACATGGCCGACTACAACTCCTGTGACAGGAGACAGGATACATGGCCGACGACAACTCCTGTGACAGGAGACAGGATACATGGCCGACGACAACTCCTGTGACAGGAGACATGGCCGACGACAACTCCTGTGATAGGATACATGGCCGATTACAACTCCTGTGACAGGAGACAAGATACATGGCCGACTACAACTCCTGTGACAGGAGACAGGAGACATGGCCGACGACAACTCCTGTGACAGGAGACATGGCCAACGACAACTCCTGTGACAGGAGACATGGCCGACTACAACTCCTGTGACAGGAGACATGGCCGACGATAACTCCTGTGACAGGAAACATGGCCGACTACAACTCCTGTGACAGGATACAGGAGACATGGCCGACTACAACTCCTGTGACAGGAGATATGGCCGACTACAACTCCTGTGACAGGAGACATGGCCGACTACAACTCCTGTGACAGGAGATATGGCCGACTACAACTCCTGTGACAGGAGACATGGCCGACTACAACTCCTGTGACAGGAGACATGGCCGACTACAACTCCTGTGACAGGAGACATGGCCGACTACAACTCCTGTGACAGGAGACATGGCTGACTACAACTCCTGTGACAGGAGACATGGCCGACTACAACTCCTGTGACAGGAGACATGACCGACTACAACTCCTGTGACAGGAGACATGGCCGACTACAACTCCTGTGACAGGAGACATGGCCGAATATAACTCCTGTGACAGGAAACATGGCCGACTACAACTCCTGTGACAGGAGACATGGCCGACTATAACTCCTGTGACAGGAGACATGGCCGACTATAACTCTTGTGACAGGAGACATGGCCGACTACAACTCCTGTGACAGGAGACATGGCTGACAACTCCTGTGACAGGAGACATGGCCGACAACTCCTGTGACAGGAGACAGGAGATATGGCCGACAACTCCTGTGATAGGAGACACGGCCGACAACTCCTGTGACAGGAGACATGGCGACTACAACTCCTGTGACAGGAGACATGGCCGACAACTACATTTCCTGTGACCACCAAGCTCCATGGCAGCTGGCAGGAACAGGAAAATCGGCCATACATGTACTTACCACCAGGTGTACACTGACCATGCAGACGCCCAACAGCACAAGATGGGATGTGGGGTGGTGGGTGGTGGAGAGACACGATCTATGAAACACAAAGTCGGCACCATCAGACTGATCAGAGCATGGAGACGGGCAATTTTCGCGCTGGGGGGCTTGGGATCACTGAATTTATCGTAAGATGACACCCAGTACGAAAGTGGTAAGTGACACTGAAACTGAGATTCCTTGATTCAGAAAACACACGATCACCCCCCACCATCAATATAAGCACTTAGGCGATAAAAGAAAACGTAGAACAATAGCAAGTCAAAGCTCTTCTTCTCCAAACTGTTTTTCTACCGTCACTGACAGCAGCACTTAATACTCTCAAATGTCATCACGTTGTGCTATAGGATTACTGGTGAAAATG
>JAPXFY010001939.1:27500-30985 GCA_030674185.1 Monoplex corrugatus | reverse complement strand
CTTGTGTGCTGCAACTCACATTAATCTTTTGACTCCTGCACCCTATCCACCAACTACAAAAACTTAACTCTTCCTGCACGAAGCTGCTGGATAGGGGGAGGGAGCCAAAGGGTTAAGTTCTTGCTTTGCTAGCATGGTTGACAATGCAGGATGCTGGTGGACAGTGTGCAGGAGTAAGAGGTTAACACTTGCACATATTATGGGCTTTTATGTGCATTGACTCAGACCCAGGGAGAAAATAGTTTTGCAGGGTGGATGATGACAGAAAAGGTAGGAGACATACTTGTAGCAACAACAGACTATGGAGGGCCATGATCGCCAACGCCATATGGCAAGGCACATGACGATGATGATGATGATGATGATGTGTATCGACACTTCTTACCCCTCCATGTGGGCAATAACATTATGTTTGGGGGGCATGCATGTGGAGTATATCTATATTCCTAAGTCATGATTTACAAGATCTTTTTAAAGTGCACATTTGATGTCCTGTGTGCGTGTCTATACACACAAAGGGGGTCAGCACATGTGCTGCTCTGGGAGACTGGAAAATCTTCCTTTTCTTACCAAGCACTATCAGGCAGGGTTGAAGTTAAACCTTCCAAGTCTTATGTAGCAATTCATCCTCACCTGTCTTGTTCCACCATTGCGCACTGAGCCACTGAAGACAGGTAAACCTTTATGCATTTCCACAAGTCAGTGTGTGTGTGTGTGTGTGTGTGTGTGTGTGTGTGTGTGTGTGTGTGTGTGTGCGTGTGCATGTGCATGTGCGTGTGCATGTGCGTGTGCATGTGCGTGTGTATGCGCGTGTGCATGCCTTAGTGTGTGAGCATCTGCATGCCTTTGTGTGTGTGTGTGTGTGTGGTGTGTGTGCATGTGTGTGCGTGTGCGCGTGTGCGTGTGTGTGTGTGTTGTGTGTGTGTGTGTGTGTGTGTCTGTGTGTGTGTGCATGTCTGTGTGTGTTCATGTATGTGCATGTATTTGCTTTATGCCACCGCTGTGACAATGGTTCTGATAGCATATTTAAACTTTAATGCACATGCTCCACTGGGAATCATCTCACACGAACAACAAAGCAAAACTCCAAAGTAAATATTACGGTCACACACAAAGACAGCAAGACAAAAGTTTCCCAGCAGCTAACTCTGCGTCTCTTGCGAAGACGCATCATCAATCTGCCGCAAGGCTGCTTCATCCAGTTCAAAGTCGTCCTCCATTTCTTCTAACCCACTGAGCTGAGAGGCTGACAGGTTGGACTGACTATTGCTGGAAGACGTAGGCTTTGCCTGTGATGGTGGTTGAGACCCCGGCTGCGATGACTGAGGCGTGCTCTGGGAGGATGCCGGAACAATCTTGACACCTCGGGGTGTCTGGGGAGCACTGCTGGGTTTGTCTGGCAAGAAGAGAGATGACATACTACAATCAAAGCATAAACAATCTTTCGGAATTCTTATTTTTATCTTCTTTTGATATTTATTTTAATCAGTTTCAGTTTCTCCAGACGACATTTCCGTTCACGGAATAATTATTTTAATCAAAACTCTATACTATTATCAGGATATGCAAGGCACGCTTTTAAAGTGTACCACCAGTTTCAGCTATTGTTTTGTAACAATCATTTCGATGGCACTATCAAAATGATCAATTTCTACCAGTTTCAGCTATTGTTTTGTAACAATCATCTCAACTGCATTATCAAAATGATCAATTTCATCACTTTGCGTGTATCTCTTATGTGTCTACTAGACTTTCAAGCAGAACCAACTAACCAGTGTGTATATGCGACTTTCTTCAAAGAAGTTATGCAGATTTCTTTCAGTCACCCTCTACATGGTCAGGCCACATCTGGTGATGACTGTGGCTACTTTTTCCCAATTCCTGTGGCTGAGAGTGGATACTATTGAGGTGGAGGACCTGGTGTCGTTCTATCCTAAGAAGCCTCAATGGACTAATGCCATTATTGTCTGATGTGGATGATCATGTTGATATTTGTGTAATATTACATGGTACCATGATTATGTTAGAAGAAGCCGATAGGACTGGTACGTCCGACTTCAGCCTTCTTGGTTTTCCATGGGGCATACCTCGCCCTTAGCTCGGCCAAAAGACCTACCATGTGAGCACAGGCAATAGGGCTTCAGGGGCCCTCATCCACCTGATGGTTTCGGTACAGGATACGTAGTGTAGTTTCAAGGTGTGGCTGCACCAAATGCCACCTGCCTCACCCGAGATAGAAATCATCATCAGTCAGTCCCAGATACTTACTAGTCCAGACAAGCCTCGCTTTTTTCAAAGCTCACCACCATATTTAAAGGCCGTCCGCCATTTGCCACCTGCGACCCGCTGGGATGGCGATGGTCGCTCCACCACCAAGTTGGGGGTAACCCTTCCCAGATTCAGATGTCAAAAGTACTTTTCCATAACCTGGTAGTCGCCTGTGTATATTCTTTTAACTTTACACCTGTTGTGTGTTTTTGCAAAAATGCACATTTACCGCTGTGTTTTTCAATATCAATTATCATGGATATATTAAAACATATGTTTCCATTAGCGTATCAAAAAAGGCTGTATGTCGTCTGCCACAATTCAGCAGTATTCTCTGCTAACAACACAATTTTAAATCCTGAAATAAGACTTTCCTGCTTTAATTCAACGTATGAAGTTCTTCAGATAAAGTTGAAACCACCTGCCATAGCACACTATCTCTTTTCAAATAAATCTGCGCAGTAAATTACTTGCTACTCTTTATACATGAACTCTTTGGAAAAGAAAACAGGAGAACAACCAGAAAGAAAAGAGAAAAAAAAGGAAAAAGAAAAGAAAAAAGAGAATAAGGAATTAATGTAAAAGTCTAACCAAGTTCTACAAACAATGTCATCAAAACTGAAAACAACAACTGCAGACAGACAACCTGAAGTGTTTTTATGCAGACGTTTGTAGCTTTCCTCAAAGTACTGGTTGGGGTGTTGGAAACTGACTTCATCTTCTTCAACGCCAGTCAACGACCCGTGGATCACCTCAAACAACTTGGCGCATGCTACCTGATAGTGACCTCCCTTCGAGTACTGCAACACCTGGTGACAACAAATGGCACAGTAAAGAAATGATTTTTTGGAAAAAACATAAGTGGTATAGGTAGCCCCACAATCCTAACGCTGTTCTCAGCTCACCTTTGTGAGGGTGGGTTCCACTTCTCTCCTTCACTGTTTTTCCTTACCCAACCCCGATCATCATATATGGTTGCAAAACCTGGACATTAACTCCTTAGTGATGCTCCGCAGCTCTGGCTGCAGAATTTGTCTCTTGACTGTGACGCTCCGCAGCCGAAGCTGCAGAGGATGTTATGATTTTTTACCGAGACAATTTGCATACTATCATCATTAAGTGCCTTGCCACATGGTGTTGGTGATCATGGCCCTTCATATGCATCTATTCTCTGTCACTGCAAGCACATCTTCCCCCTTCTCCGTCCTCAGCCACCC
>JAPXFY010001939.1:0-22500 GCA_030674185.1 Monoplex corrugatus | reverse complement strand
AAGGACAACCTGAACACACCAGTCATGGTAACAATCTGTTGAAAGGACAACCTGAACACACCATAGTCATGGTAACAATCTGTTGAAAGGACAACATGAACACACCACAGTCATGGTAACAATCTGTTGAAAGGACAACCTGAACACACCAGTCATGGTAACAATCTGTTGAAAGGACAACCTGAACACACCACAGTCATGGTAACAATCTGTTGAAAGGACAACCTGAACACACCAGTCATGGTAACAATCTGTTGAAAGGACAACCTGAACACACCACAGTCATGGTAACATCTGTTGAAAGGACAACCTGAACACACCAAGTCATGGTAACAGTCTGTTGAAAGGACAACCTGAACACACCAAGTCATGGTAACAGTCTGTTGAAAGGACAACTGAACACACCAGTCATGGTAACAATCTGTTGAAAGGACAACCTGAACACACCAAGTCATGGTAACATCTGTTGAAAGGACAACCTGAACACACACCAGTCATGGTAACAGTCTGTTGAAAGGACAACCTGAACACACCACAGTCATGGTAACAGTCTGTTGAAAGGACAACCTGAACACACAGTCATGGTAACAGTCTGTTGAAAGGACAACCTGAACACACCAAGTCATGGTAACAGTCTGTTGAAAGGACAACCTGAACACACCATAGTCATGGTAACAATTGTTGAAAACAACTGAACACACCAGTCATGGTAACAGTCTTGAAAGGACAACCTGAACACACCAAGTCATGGTAACAGTCTGTTGAAAGGACAACTGAACACACCACAGTCATGGTAACAGTCTGTTGAAAGGACAACCTGAACACACCACAGTCATGGTAACAGTCTGTTGAAAGGACAACTGAACACACCAAGTCATGGTAACAGTCTGTTGAAAGGACAACCTGAACACCACAGTCATGGTAACATCTGTTGAAAGGACAACCTGAACACACCACAGTCATGGTAACAGTCTGTTGAAAGGACAACCTGAACACACCACAGTCATGGTAACAGTCTGTTGAAAGGACAACTGAACACACCACAGTCATGGTAACAGTCTGTTGAAAGGACAACTGAACACACCACAGTCATGGTAACAGTCTGTTGAAAGGACAACTGAACACACCACAGTCATGGTAACAGTCTGTTGAAAGGACAACCTGAACACACCAAGTCATGGTAACAGTCTGTTGAAAGGACAACTGAACACACCACAGTCATGGTAACAGTCTGTTGAAAGGACAACTGAACACACCACAGTCATGGTAACAGTCTGTTGAAAGGACAACTGAACACACCACAGTCATGGTAACAGTCTGTTGAAAGGACAACCTGAACACACCACAGTCATGGTAACAGTCTGTTGAAAGGACAACTGAACACACCACAGTCATGGTAACAGTCTGTTGAAAGGACAACTGAACACACCAAGTCATGGTAACAGTCTGTTGAAAGGACAACCTGACACACACCAAGTCATGGTAACAGTCTGTTGAAAGGAAACGAACAACCCATCTGAACATCTGAAAGGACACTGAACCACAGTCATGGTAACAGTCTGTTGAAAGGACAACCTGAACACACCAGTCATGGTAACAGTCTGTTGAAAGGACAACTGAACACACAGTCATGGTAACAGTCTGTTGAAAGGACAACCTGAAACACCAAGTCATGGTAACAGTCTGTTGAAAGGACAACCTGAACACACCACAGTCATGGTAACAGTCTGTTGAAAGGACAACCTGAACACACCACAGTCATGGTAACAGTCTGTTGAAAGGACAACTGAAACACACCAAGTCATGGTAACAGTCTGTTGAAAGGACAATCTGAACACACCACAGTCATGGTAACAGTCTGTTGAAAGGACAACCTGAACACACAGTCATGGTAACAGTCTGTTGAAAGGACAACTGAACACACCACGTCATGGTAACATCTGTGAAAGGACAACCTGAACACACACAGTCATGGTAACAGTCTGTTGAAAGGACAACTGAACACACCAAGTCATGGTAACAGTCTTGAAAGGACAACCTGAACACACCAGTCATGGTAACAGTCTGTTGAAAGGACAACCTGACACACCAAGTCATGGTAACAGTCTGTTGAAAGGACAACTGAACACACCAGTCATGGTAACAGTCTGTTGAAAGGACAACTGAACACACCAGTCATGGTAACAGTCTGTTGAAAGGACAACTGAACACACCACAGTCATGGTAACAGTCTGTTGAAAGGACAACCTGAACACACCAAGTCATGGTAACAGTCTGTTGAAAGGACAACCTGAACACACCACAGTCATGGTAACAGTCTGTTGAAAGGACAACTGAACACACACAGTCATGGTAACAGTCTGTTGAAAGGACAACCTGAACACACCACAGTCATGGTAACATCTGTTGAAAGGACAATCATGAAGACACACACACAGTCATGGTAACAGTCTGTTGAAAGGACAATCTGAACACACCACAGTCATGGTATCAATCTGTTGAAAGGACAATCTGAACACACCACAGTCATGGTAACAGTCTGTTGAAAGGACAACTGAACACACACAGTCATGGTAACAGTCTGTTGAAAGGACAACCTGAACACACCACAGTCATGGTAACATCTGTTGAAAGGACAATCTGAACACACCACAGTCATGGTAACAGTCTGTTGAAAGGACAACCTGAACACACCACAGTCATGGTAACAGTCTTGAAAGGACAACCTGAACACACCATAGTCATGGTAACAGTCTGTTGAAAGGACAACTGAACACACCATAGTCATGGTAACAGTCTGTTGAAAGGACAATCTGAACACACCACAGTCATGGTAACAGTCTGTTGAAAGGACAATCCTGAACACACCACAGTCATGGTAACAGTCTGTTGAAAGGACAACTGAACACACCACAGTCATGGTAACATCTGTTGAAAGGACAACCTGAACACACCACAGTCATGGTAACAGTCTGTTGAAAGGACAACCTGAACACACCATAGTCATGGTAACAGTCTGTTGAAAGGACAACTGAACAACCACAGTCATGGTAACAGTTGTTGAAAGGACAACTGAAACACACCAAGTCATGGTAACAATCTGTTGAAAGGACAACTGAACACACCATCATGGTAACAGTCTGTTGAAAGGACAACTGAACACACCACAGTCATGGTAACAGTCTGTTGAAAGGACAACCTGAACACACCACAGTCATGGTAACAGTCTGTTGAAAGGACAACTGAACACACCAAGTCATGGTAACAGTCTGTTGAAAGGACAACCTGAACACACCAAGTCATGGTAACAGTCTTGAAAGGACAACCTGAACACACCATAGTCATGGTAACAGTCTGTTGAAAGGAAACCTGAACACACCATAGTCATGGTAACAATCTGTTGAAGAAAACCTGAACACACCACAGTCATGGTAACAGTCTGTTGAAAGGACAACCTGAACACACCATAGTCATGGTAACAGTCTGTTGAAAGGACAACCTGAACACACCATCAGTCATGGTAACAATCTGTTGAAAAACCTGAACACACCAGTCATGGTAACAATCTGTTGAAAGGACAACCTGAACACACCACAGTCATGGTAACAATCTGTTGAAAGGACAACCTGAACACACCATAGTCATGGTAACAATCTGTTGAAAGGACAACATGAACACACCACAGTCATGGTAACAATCTGTTGAAAGGACAACATGAACACACCAGTCATGGTAACAATCTGTTGAAAGGACAACCTGAACACACCACAGTCATGCTAACAGTCTGTTGAAAGGAACAACCTGAACACACCAGTCATGGTAACAATCTGTTGAAAGGACAACATGAACACACCACAGTCATGGTAACAGTCTATTGAAAGGACAACCTGAACACACCAGTCATGGTAATAGTCTGTTGAAAGGACAACCTGAACACACCACAGTCATGGTAACAGTCTGTTGAAAGGACAACATGAACACACCAGTCATGGTAACAATCTGTTGAAAGGACAACCTGAACACACCAGTCATGGTAACAATCTGTTGAAAGGACAACCTGAACACACCACAGTTATGGTAACAATCTGTTGAAAGGACAACCTGAACACACCACAGTCATGGTAAGTCTGTTGAAAGGACAAATGAACACACCACAATCATGGTAACAATCTGTTGAAAGGACAACCTGAACACACCACAGTCATGGTAACAGTCTGTTGAAAGGACAACCTGAACACACCACAGTCATGGTAAGTCTGTTGAAAGGACAACCTGAACACACCACAGTCATGCTAACAGTCTGTTGAAAGGACAACCTGAACACACCATAGTAATGGTAACAGTCTGTTGAAAGGACAACCTGAACACACCACAGTCATGCTAACAGTCTGTTGAAAGGACAACCTGAACACACCACCAGGGCTGTTAGTGGTAAAATCTGTTTTTTCCCTGAAAATTGGCCGGGGTCCAGGGGCCGCCCAGGCCCCGGTGGGGTCCAGGGGCAACGCCCCGGCGGGGGGTGCAGGGGGGCAAAGCCCCCCGCCGAAAATTGAAAATATGACATTTTGAAGCCAATCAGAGGGCCTATCCTGGCAGCAAACTGGGTAATTTTTAGTTCACAAACTAGTTCGTCTGCTCTGCTCTGCCGTTGATCGCGGTTCTTGGTTTTTTTTGGTTTTTTTTTTTTTTTTTTTTTTTTTGCTTTTTTTTTTCTTTCGCGGAAGCACTTTGACTTTCCCTGAAATGGGATCACTGTATTCGCGGATTTCCGCGAAATCGCTGAACTCTAACAGCCCTGCACCACAGTCATGCTAACAGTCTGTTGAAAGGACAACCTGAACACACCATAGTCATGGTAACAGTCTGTTGAAAGGACAACCTGAACACACCACAGTCATGCTAACAATCTGTTGAAAGGACAACCTGAACACACCATAGTCAAGGTAACAGTCTGTTGAAAGGACAACCTGAACACACCATAGTCATGGTAACAGTCTGTTGAAAGGACAACCTGAACACACCATAGTCAAGGTAACAGTCTGTTGAAAGGACAACCTGAACACACCATAGTCAAGGTAACAATCTGTTGAAAGGACAACCTGAACACACCATAGTCAAGGTAACAGTCTGTTGAAAGGACAACCTGAACACACCAGTCATGGTAACAATCTGTTGAAAGGACAACCTGAACACACCATAGTCAAGGTAACAATCTGTTGAAAGGACAACCTGAACACACCATAGTCATGGTAACAGTCTGTTGAAAGGACAACCTGAACACACCATAGTCATGGTAACAGTCTGTTGAAAGGACAACCTGAACACACCACAGTCATGGTAACAATCTGTTGAAAGGACAACCTGAACACACCACAGTCATGGTAACAGTCTGTTGAAAGGACAACCTGAACACGCCACAGTCATGGTAAGTCTGTTGAAAGGACAACCTGAACACACCACAGTCATGGTAAGTCTGTTGAAAGGACAACCTGAACACACCAGTCATGGTAACAATCTGTTGAAAGGACAACCTGAACACACCAGTCATGGTAACAGTCTGTTGAAAGGACAACCTGAACACACCACAGTCATGGTAAGTCTGTTGAAAGGACAACCTGAACACACCACAGTCATGGTAACAGTCTGTTGAAAGGACAACCTGAACACACCAGTCATGGTAACAGTCTGTTGAAAGGACAACCTGAACACACCACAGTCATGGTAACAATCTGTTGAAAGGACAACCTGAACACACCATAGTCATGGTAACAGTCTGTCGAAAGGATGGTAACAGTCTGTTGAAAGGACAACATGAACACACCACAGTCATGGTAACAATCTGTTGAAAGGACAACCTGAACATACCACAGTCATGGTAACAATTTGTTGAAAGGACAACATGAACACATCACAACCTATCATCACCGCAAAGATGGTAACAGTCTCCGTGTTGTGGGTTAAACAACCAGATCACGCACCTCTCATAAACAGACAAGAGGAACGTTCAGGCAAAACTGAGCATAGCAAATGACATGTCAGAGTAGTAGCAGGATGCCCAACTGTATTAACAAAAAAATAAATAAACAAATAAACCTCAAAGAAACACAGAACCTCAACTTTAAAACTTGCATTTTACTGTGCATTATGCATGGCTGATACTGACACAGTGACACATGAGCAGATGATCAAGAGATACTTCTGTGAATATTCCTTCCGATACTTGTGCATCTGTTTCTGCTGTTTCAATCCTGAAGTATTTTCACCGTTTTCCTGCATTTTTCCCCCTTACCTCGCAAAATTCTTCTGGTCTTTTCACATCGACATGACGATGTGTTCAACTGATCAACGACTTGATTGATCTGATTCAAGTTTTAAGCAAGCACATACTCCATGTGAAATAGTGAATGTGGGGGAAACTTATCCACCCCATGTGAAATAGTCAAGGTGGAGGAAACTTACCTACCCCATGTGAAGTAGTCAAGGTGGGGGAAACTTATCCACCCCATGTGAAATAGTCAAGGTGGGGGAAACTTATCCACCCCATGTGAAATAGTCAAGGTGGGGGAAACTTATCCACCCCATGTAAAATAGTCAAGGTGGGGGAAACTTATCCACCCCATGTGAAATAGTCAAGGTGGGGGAAACTTATCTGATCAACTGCACTTCACAATGGTGCCCATCGTTGTTCAAAAGTGTGATTCTGACTCTCCCATACTGAATAAGTCAAACCCAAGGCCATAATGACAAGACATATGATTGGTTTGAATAAGAGTTAGGCCAGATCTATTTCTGAACATAATCTCATAAACAAACACTTTAGGCATCCTGGTCGGAGACTGCACATGTAGGCGCACACGCACATACGCGCACGCGCGTACACACACACGCACACGCACACACGCGCACACACACACAGCTGTTTGATTTTATTTTCTAAGCGCAATAATTTGAACAAGCATCACAGCATGGCTGACTGTGGACATAGCAAGCCACGCCCAAAGCGTAATGCAGGTCTGACTAACACCTGGGACACTGCTCAAATGCTGAAGAAGATACTCGCCTTGTTGAAAGTTGGAGAAGACAAAAGCTAAAACAGAGAGAAGTGGGCACTACCACCATGCAACGGATGCAACAGCTCTGAATTGTTTACTATCTCACACTACAATGATCTAACAGTTATCTTGAACCATTGATCTGTTGATTCGTTGTTGTTTTTTTACATCATTTTTCATTGTCTTGTCTGGATGCATATGAATCCTTGTAGATAGGTCCGCTTCTGCAGTGGCAGCAGTCAGCATCGGCTTGCTGTGAGCATTTTGAGTGTATTTTTGATCCTCTTTATATTGCTTAAAATGTTGAGTAAATGGTTTAAAAAATATACTGAAATAAAGCTTGTTTTCTGCTCTACAACACTGTGTTGTTTGTTTTACAATAAAATATAAAACTTTGAAGCGCTTCATGGTTAAACAATGCGGGTGCTGTTGTCTTTGCTCCGACCCGAGCCGCCATGACTAACACTGCGTCAGCGCGTTCAAAACGAGTGTGGTCAGAAACACGGCGATCGCTTCGCAGTGTTGCTGTGTCTATTTTTAGAACTAGCGTCCTTGGAAACTCCAATTTCCAGCGATTCCATTGGTCTATTTATTGTGCAGACAGCCTTGTAAGAACCATTTGATATCGCGAGTTGAAAACAAGGAACTTTTCTGAGAGCCGATATCTTCGGAACTGTTTATCAAGATGCTTCAATTTTTATATCAAATTGAAGCTTAGACTTTGAAGTTTTTAATAAGTGCACTGTTGAAATCGCAGACGACTGCACTTTGCCGCGCTTTTGTTTGGAACAATGTGAATCGAAGCCGAGTGCCGCTCTCGAGTGCATGATGGCGGCTGCGTCAGGCAGCCTGAGCGAGCGCTGCTCTTCGCCTGGATTATCGTCTTGTGATTCGAGAATTCGCCAATTAGTCGGTAAGTAAATATCATATTTAAATAATTTTATATGTTTACGCTGCCTTTGCAAACTTTTCGCTTTTGTTTCTTGAGAGGAAATGAATGAAATGAATGTTTCTAGGGCACCTGCATACGAGTAGCGCTAAGAAAGCGAACTTTGTGTTGAGTGACTTGAGTTGGCTGGAAAATACTGAAATATCTCAACGTATTTTGTACTGTTGATGAAATGGATTGAAAGAAATGTGTTTCAAAGACTCAATTATTTTTTATATTGGCTCGATGTTTGTTTTTTTATTATGATCTTGAGATTTATTCTTCGGCAATGAGATCGCGAAAGTTGTTATGGAAAGACAACTCTTCACTTCCGGTTTCCTAGATAGTGTAGTTTCGCTTTCTTTAACGTGTTTTCTTCTCGATTCTAAGCGCAAGTTTGATGTTTTTATCAGATGATGACCAGCTGACAGCGTTGCTAGCTCGTTTTGACCAGAAAGGGCCGGGTAGACCACCCAAATTGCCCGAGATCCAGTTCAACAACAGGTTTCTCCTGCAGCTGCTGGTGTTGAAGGAAAAGACAGGCAAGTCTTGGGACGAAATCTCTTCTATTCTGCGGTCGCTCTTCCCTTCCAGCGAATTTTCGAAAGTCCAGTCGATGGTAGAGACAGTGGTGAAAGACTTCCGGGATGATGGCAGTCATCCTGATTTTTTGGAAGATTCCAGAGAAACCATGTATCCTGGCAGCTTCTGTGTGAAGTTTCAGATCAGCAAAGCGGACTTACTTCGGGACAACTTGGAGAGGCATGGAAAAATCAAATGTCCTGTTGGTCTTGCAGAGGAGCTGAACAAGTTCTGCAACCAACAGAAGCTCAGGCCGCAGAAACTGAATACCTGGTTTGGCGCGCTTCTTGAGGAAGTGCCTAGAGATTTAAAGACAAGGCTGGACAAGATACACTCGCTAGGAAAGCAATTGAGAAAGAATGTTGGGAAAGTTGGTGGGGAGGCAGCTCTGGCAGAGTTCCTTGAGTCTCCTTTAAATGGAGATCTCTCGACATTCAAGACAAAGAAAAAGAAGTTGCCCTCACTGCAGTGTTTATCAAACTCACAGCCAACAGCAACAGCAGAGCCAAGCCAGGCATCAGTGGGCAAGACAACAATACGAGTCTGAAGAGGAGGAAGAAGAAGGACAAGATCAGGATGAAGGACAAGATCAGGATGAAGAAGAACAGGATGAAGCACTTGTGGAAGAGCATCAGGACGAAGAAGACGAGGAAGAGCAACAGGATGGCATGGACTTCAAGTTCAATGGGCCTGGACATACTGTTGCTGCGTTTTACAGTGATGAGCGAGGAGAGCCTTGCTACTACATTGGCCAAGTGCTAAGCATCAAAGACGGAAATACAGCTGCAGTGACTTTCCTCAGTCAGAGAGGTTCTGCAAATGTATTTAAGTGGCCTGAGTCTGGTGACATTGAAAATAACCTGAGCTCACGGTACATTTTTTTCAGTGATTTCCATATGAAATCTGTAGGCCGGACGTGGTGTCTGACCAGCGATGACTGGAAGAAGCTACAGCTCTCCTGGTCCAAATACACTAGAAAACACTGTTAGTTTTTTTCTGTGGTGTATTTCAAGCTACTGTTAGTTTTTTCTGTGGTGTATTTCAAGCTTGGGGGCTTAGGTGTACTGTATGAGCCATTTGCGAACATTACTTGCCATGATTTCCATATGTAAAAACTGGTTGTGTTTCAGGATAGTTTTGACTACTTTAGAACTTCTTTTGAAGCCTGTGGATGTGAAATTCAAGTTCTACTCTTTATTCTGAGCAAAAGGGTACTTGAAATTAGTCTGTAGCATCAGTAGTTGTTGAGATATGGCTTGTTTACTATTTGGTGTTATTTCTCTCTCATGTCATCTTTTTCCGCCTGCGAGAAATGTGTTTTTCCTCATTTTTGAAGTGATCTGGATGAAAAACTATGGCTTGCCTACCCCTGGAAAAAATTATTCTTACAGTAAGTAGTATATAGTTTTGGTTTTATCATTTTCAGCTGTGTCTGTGTATTCATTCTCCATTTATCAAGCCAGAAAAATGGTGTTTCGTTAAAATCGCAAAATTGTGCCATTTTCTTGCATTTTTAAATGCTCATAACTCTTGAACTATCATTGATAGGAAGATAAAATTTGGCAGAGATATTCAGTGTTGTGTTGTCTTTCAAATGCTATTAAGTTTTTCTCTTTATGTGAACAAACAAAAATTTTGAATTTTTGGGGTGGACCTACCTAATCCTTGGTCACAGTCTCATCAATTTAAAGGAAGAATTTTGTTTCGGCAAGTGTCTTACTCCCCTATGAAGTAAGGTTTAAGTACTGGATGAAGTTGGTGAAGTCCACAGAAGACAAATAAGACAGAAGGGACAAGCGCCTCCTCGGTATGTTCCGGCAATTTCCGTAAACGTTCGGGGCGCCATTTTTAAAATGCTGACTGAGGCAGCATGGCGAGTACCAGTACTGTAACCAAACGCGGAGCGTGTTACTGTTGTGTGATCAACTGCAGCAACAACAATCGTACAAGTATTGACCCAAGAACAGGCAAGCCAGTGCGCTTCTTCTATTTTCCAAATACGGAGACAGACAGAGAGAGGTAAGTTGGTATTATTTTCAGTCTTCTTGTGTTGAGTGCCAGTGTGTGTGTACACGTGTGACTTGTCAAAACAAAGTGTGCGCCGACAACGTGTAGGCCACCGCCAACCGACACCGGCCTGCCCCATTGTTTACAAATGCAGTGCATGAACTGCACATGTAAGACCCTATGTTATGTATGTGGAGGCAAATGTGCATGGAAACTTTATATTTTTTTTATCAATATTTCATTAGATAACCTGACCTACATAATCCCTTGCATATAATATATATGTGTGTGTGTGTGTGTGTGTGTGTGTGTGTGTGTGTGTGTGTGTGTGTGCGTGCGTGCGTGTGTGTGCGTGCGTGTGTGTGTGTTGTGTGTGTGTTTGTGTGTGTGTGTGTGTGTGTGTGTGTGTGTGTGTGTGCGTGGTGTGTGTGTGTGTCTGTGTGTGGTAAGAGTGACTTTGAGACTGAGACTGACTGTGATTAGGTGAGCTTGGTTAATCACAAATTCTACATACTTGGTGGTGGTTGGCAAGCTGAGCTATGAGGCAACTGTGGATGTATTTCATGTTTACTTTGATTTTGTTTCAGGTGCCAGAAGTGGATCATCAACATCAGGAGAGATGACGTCAAGATTGCTGACATCAAGTCGAAGAGGGTGTGCTCTGTACATTTTCATGAGAAAGTTTTCAACTGCCCTACAGACATTCAGCATTCTCGACTGCTACCGACTGCCGTGCCTACCATTGTCAGCTGCCCAAATCCTCCTCCATCCATGGAATGTCGACGACCTCCGCCCAAGATCAGAGAGCCTGTACCAAAGAGGAGACGACAAGATACTGCCTCCAGCTCTGTATATCATGAAGGTGATGGTGATGATTGTGATGGTGACAGAGACAGTACTAGACCCGTGGTGAAAGCGTCCGAACCAGATCCTGAGAAGTTGGCCCGAGAGCTGAAGCAGGCCAAACGTGCTTTAGAAGACCTCAAGAAACAAAACAAACAACTTGAAAGGAAATGCAAAACAGCACAAGCAGCCAAGGTCAGACTTATAAAGCGCCATGCTGTACAAGTAGCGTCTCTTCGTGCAAAGAAAGAAGCAATCCTGGAGAATTTCCTCAAAGACCTGCCAGTTGTTCCAGCAGCTTTATTCAAGATCATGATGCGGAAGAAAAAGTGGATCAACTGGGACACCGAGAAAGAGGCTATGGAGTTGTGTCTCGCTGTGTACTTTAGGAGCACTTCTGCTTATGCCGTTCTCCGCTCCGTTGGGTTTATGCTTCCACATCCAAGAACACTCAGGAGGCGCTTTTCAACTGTGTTGACTGGGGTCGGTCTGTGTCAGAGTCTGGTGGAAATGATGCGCTTGAGAACATTAGCACTTGAAGAACATGAGAAAAGAGTGACACTCTCCTTGGATGGAATGACTGTGACCAAAGCCCTGACCTACAGTCATCATCGTGACGAGCTGGTCGGCTTTGTCAACTGCGGCGAGCATCACCAGAGTGACGAAATCGCTGACCAAGCAATTTTGGTCATGATCAGGGGACTGACCCTGAAGTGGAAGCAGGTGTTGGGGTATTTTGTTGCCAAGCACAACCTGGCAACACCTACTTTGACAGCCATCATTTCCGAAATCGTCAGAGCCGTCACAGGGATTGGTTTGTATGTTGATGCCATTGTGATGGACCAAGAATCCTGCCAATGGAAATGGATGAAAGACATGGGTGTGTGTGTGGAACGACCGTATGTGTTTCATGGCACTACACAGTCCTTTGTCATGCCAGATCCGCCACACCTCATCAAAAACTTGAGGAACAATTTCATGACGAAATACATCTCCTTCAGCTGGGATGGAGAAAGAATGATTGCAAAGTGGTGTCACCTCCAAGAACTCTTCTCCCTTGAAACATCTGGCGGGTCAATTCGCGCTGCTCCCAAGCTGAAGGAGTGTCACTTCACCCTGCCCAGAGGGAAAAAGATGAAAGTCATCTTGGCATGCCAGATATTTTCCCACTCAGTCGCTGCTGCCTTGAAATTGTATGTGTCAAAGTCGTTGATGTCCGAGGCTGCTCTTCAAACAGCATGCTTTGTGGAGACGGTGAACAGCATGTGGGATTTTGTCGACTCTCATTCCCTCTCCGCCCCAGTCGGGAAGAAGCCGGTCACAAGGAGTGATTTTGAGGGTGACCAGGTTCGATTTGCTTCCTTTTCCAACTTTGTGGAAAGCTGGTGTTTCACAAACCCAAAGAATGACAAACTGGCCAGCAACATTCCAAGTCACAAAGGGTGGCTCCTAGTGCTTTCGGCAATGAAGGGATTGAGCCAAAAGCTAATCATGGAGGAGGTCTTGACACACTTGTGCCTGAGAAAGTGTAACCAGGATCACGTTGAGAACCTTCACAGTCAAATACGTGGCTACAATGGCTTCAACGACCACCCGACGTTGCCAGCATATGTCGATGCACTCCGTTGCCTGTCTTGTTCTTCTGCAACATCAGAGCTCTTGGACAAGACAATCAGTGCTGGTGCCAACTGCCAGCCTGATGGTGAGCATGGACACCATCCCATTGTCAACCCATGCACAGCAGACGTTGAATGTGATGCAGAGAATGCTGATCATGCAGACCCCATCGAAACCAACTCCTTCAGTTGTGAGAACAACTTGGTTTCCTCTTCCTTCACAGACTTGGAGATGGAACTGCCACCCGTCGAGTCAGACATTGTTCAGTACATTGCTGGTGCTGTCGTGAGGAAGTTCAAGCAGAAAAACGACTGTCCTCTCTGTGTGGAAAAGTTCACCATCAGTGCAAATGAGGCAACTGGAGAAACTCCCTCACTTGTGTCACTTGTGTCACTCAAAGAGTTTAAACTTGGATGCCTGGTTCGTGTCAGTGAGCCACTGCTGCAGGTTTTCAGATGCTTTGAACTTCACTTCAGAGTAGCTACATCAAAGGGATTGCCAAGAGCCAACCCAAGGCAAACTATTCTGAACAGCTTTGTCAAGTCACAAACAGATGATCTGAATTGTGAGTGTGAATGTTTGGCAAGCCTTATTGCTGCTTATTGCAACATCAGGATTTACCACGAAGTGAAACTGTTCAATCAGCAACTGAAGTCAAAAGTCAGAGGTGCAGAACTGAACAAGGACAAGAAACTTAACATGTGAACATTTACAGACCTCTATTTCAGCTGGATTTAACTGTGAACATAACACACTGCTGTAGCTGATATTGTGATAAGGAACTGAACTTGTGAACAATTATGTAGTTCATCTGTGGATTTTAGATTTGATTGTGTATTACACACCTGTGAACACTCATGGGCCATTAATGCAACAGTGAATATTTTACTACATTTCTGTGGATGACGAGAAACTTAACGTGTGAAGACTAACTGTGTATTATAAACCGCTGTGGCTGACAAGACACTTGAGATGTGAACATTCCTGGAATGAGTGCTGTTGGAGCTGGATTAACTGTGAATTATACACCGCTGTGGCTGATCATTTTGGGAAGATGTCCAGGCATGTCTTTGTCAAGTCATGTGAGTACATTTTAAATCATGAATTTTACATGTGTGAATTCTGTATTATATTACTTTATTGTTGTTTTTTTTTTATTCTGAGTTCTTCATTTTTATGTTGTTGTATACGACAGGCAAAAACTCTGAAGTGATGAACACTTGTAATTTCACAGAAAAAAATTGTGAAACTCAATCATTCTTACTTGTCGTGTACGACTTCTGTCTCATGTGTGTGGCGCATGTTATAATCAAATGTCTAAAGGTACCATCTTTTAAATAATCCTCGCTGTTGACAATGACATTAAACCTGAAAAGATCGACTGATTGCTTGTGTAACAATACTAACATAAATTCAGAAGTAAGCACACACAAAATGATGACTCAACACATAACAAAGAGAAAAACTAATGGTATGAAGTGTAAGACACACACACACATCCTCCCCCTCAGTCCCAGTACACACACTAACTGACTAAGTGACAGGTCAATGTTTCTGAAGCAGTGACTGGGTGAAAATAATAGTGCGACGGCTAATGAAGAGTTTCACTTTTCAAAGAAGTAAGAATTTTTTTTTTTGGGTATGACTATGAGTATCATGCAATAGTTTTCTACCCATGCATCGGCAATTCCCCCCCCCACCCCTGTCCCTCCCCCCTCTCTTCTCTCTCTCTCTCCTTTTACACACACATACGTAAACAGTCTGTCAGGTTACAAACGTAAACAGAGGCAAGCCATGTGAGAGCAGCGCACTGCGTGTGTGTATCGCTCGCCGCGACAGCGAATCTCAGCATTAACAAGATGGCGGCCAGCCGAGCCAACCAGCACGCGTTTTTCGATCGCGCTAAGAGGGCTTGTCCCTTCTGTTGTTTTAGTGTTCTGTGGTGAAGTCCACTAAGGTGTTGTGCATGAGTATATACAATCAGATAGTGTGCAGAGAACAAAGTACTTCAAGTACAGACACCCTCTCCTCGCAATAAAAAACAATGATTTATATCAAGGTAAGCATCTATTTGTATCATGGCAGATAAAAGGAAGCCAGCAATGTATTTTTTCCATGGCAGAAGACAGGTTCAAACGTTCCTGTCATTTTTGTTTAAAGCCCAGTCGACTGCGTACAGCCATATCAGGGCTATAACCATTTCAATACACACACAATACTTCAATAGGAAAAAAGAAAATTAAGCGCATGTATCAATGCATTCGCACACATAATCCAAGGATATGCCCCTGGCTTTGACCACTCTGTCCAATTTATTGCACATGGGATTTAAAAAACATACCTGAATACAAATTTAAACAAAACTGCACTTAATACATGTACCCAATTATCAATCCTAAGACTTTACTGGACACATACAAGTGAACCAGCAAGGCAGAAAATGATAGGAAGAAATGACAGAAAGCAAAGGAAAAAGAAACTGAGTGACAGAAAAGAGGAAATTTCAAGCACAGAATTTCCAGAAGGTGGGGATACTATTTACACTGAAAGAGCCCCCCCACCCATCCACCCTCTTCCCACCCACCCACCCCGGCATCCCCATGGGGGAGAGCAGTGGATGAAGTTCACCAAGGTGTACTGCAGGAGTGTAGAGATCAGATGGTGTACAGAAGACAAAGTACTTCAACTAGAAACATCCTCTCCTCATAGAAAAAACAGGGTTCATACAGATTTCCAGACAAAAAATTTAAGGACTTTTTAAGGACTTTTGAAGCACTTTTTTTTAAATGCCTTCACACGAACGAAAGTTGTAATGACTTGTCACTACTTTTAAAGTCCACAGTAGTTCACTGCCTCTGTTTTAGTACGGCTCAGGCTGTTTACTGACATCTGAGTTTGAGCAGAACAGTTGGTTGATGAACTGCAGGATGACGAACTGCAAGAAGTGATGGGATCGCCCGTTGTAGATTTTTTTGTAAAAAAAAATTCGAAAGACGAACTGCAGGATTTGAAGCCTTCATCAGGTCGCAGTGTTTTTTCCCTTTTCCATGGGTATTTACAGCCGATTCTCCCATTGAACAAAAGGCCTTGCATCTGTCTCCACTTGGGTCTGCCTGCAGCCATTCTTTGTATTCGTCTTTTTCCAGCCAAACCACGTTAAACAAACACTTCCCCGGCATGTTGACTTCTCAATTTCAAAATGGTGGAACATTCATGTATGCGTTTGCGCCATGAAGGCCCATAACTCTGGTGTTTTGACCTATAGCAGACGACGTATCGGTGAGATCGTCGATCTAAACTCCGACTCAGACTTTCTTTTTTTTTTTCAATTCAATTTCAACCTTTTTTTCTTTTTTTCTTTTTTTTTAACTCAAAATTTTACAGACTTTATTAAAAATCATAGTCAGTGACAAAACTTAAGGACTTTTTAAAGATCTTTCAGCAAAAGCCTGATTTTTAAGGACTTTAAAGTCCTTAAAAAGCATGCCCTCAAAATTAAGGACTTTTAAGGACTGTGCGAACCCTGAAAAAACAGTGATCTATAAAAAGGTATGCACCTATTTATATCATGGCAGACCTGAAAACGACAGCACTGTATTTTTTCTATGGCAGAAGACAAGCTAAAACCTGCACAAGCAAACTGTGAAGGGCAGCATTTCAAACAACTCTACCACCCTGACCTTGATTCATGGCTTAATGACAATACCATGACAGAACAACAGAAAACAAGACAAGATGACAGACTCACCATGGAAGTCACCAACAGCAGGAGCATTGGAAGTGATGATTTTCATACAGCTGTACGGCGTGTAGTCCGTTTTTTTCCCTTCTTTGCCATAATTGTGACGAATGTTGTACAAATATTTCTTGTCAAACTGAAAGGTTCACAAACATTTTTAGTCAAATATACAAATATTTCTTGTCAAACTGAAAACTTCATAAACATTTTTAGTCAAATATACAAGCAAAACCAAACAAAACCAAGCAAACATGTGAGAGGAACAAAATTTAGATATTATACATACAGCACCAGTTTACAAAAAAATTAGTTCCATTATTCCTTTGTTCCTGCTCCCTCCTTCCCCGTCTCCCAGCCAGCAATTTTTTTTCTCCATGTGTGTATGCATATTGTTTTGCCTAAACTGTCAGGAGTTATACTGACTCATGGTCTGAATACTTAATCTACTGTGGGTATGCATGCTGGGTGTTTTCATGTTTCCACGGGCCACCATACACTGACATGACTTACAGGATCTTTAATTTAATCAAATTAATGCGCATATTTGATGTTCTGCATACAAATACACAGAAAGAGATTTTAAGAACTTGCAGGTCTGCACAGGCTGACCCCACAAGACAGGAAAAAATCTCACTTTTTTTTCTACCAGACAGCACTCAAGTAGCTTCAAATACAGACCTTCACACTGGAAGCCTCATGTTTTAACCACTTAGTTCTCATATCCATCATTTCTTTAGATTTATTTTTCACAGCAACAGATCACTTTTCTTAAGTACATACTACATTACCATTGTCATGTTAACAAATTTGCATGTGTCCAACCCTTCAGCCCTCTTTCCTTCACACTTACAAGTCAGACTGACATATTATTGTGTAATAGGTGTGTATAAAACAACATAATCATCAATGAACAGGCAACAATTCTACTGGACTTTCATTTACCAATACTAAAAAAATATTTTCATCTGTTAAACAAAAAAACAAAAACAAAAATATATATATATATATATACTATATATATATAACAAGGATATCTAATAAAAGTGAAATCAAGCCATGATAAATCTGCAACTAGGGAGTGGTGTCTTTGTAGATAAAACAGCTGCTAGCAAAGGGAGAGCAACCACCAATTCATGGCTGAACAGACTTTCCTGCCCTTCTCATTAGACTTTGTGATTTGGATGCCAGTCTTTCAGACGAGAAAATAAACATGTCTTTTGTGTAGCATGCACACAGTGCAGTGAAAAAAACCTATGGCAACATGAAGGTTGTCCCCGGCAAAATTCCTCTGAAAATTCACCCAACACATAAACATGGATAAGAGCATACACAAACAAATCCAAAAATCAAATAAGAAAACAAAATGTGGTGTTACTACATGTACAACAGAGTGTGAGTGAGTGAGTGAGTGAGTGAGTGAGTGTGTGTGTGTGTGTGTGTGTGTGTGTGTGTGTGTGTGTGTGTGTGTGTGTGTGTGTGTGTGTGTGTGTGTGTGTGTGTGTGTGTCTGTGTGTATGTGTGTGTGTGTGTGTGTGTGTGTGTGCAACGCATGCATAGAAAATCCCATGTAATCCTCTCCCTTGCATTGTACTCACATCAGTTACATACCTGATCACCATCAATGATTCTGGTGAACTCAATGCGCCAGAATCTGATGGCCTCGTCCAGTGACAAACCAATGCCCTTCAGAAACAACCCATACTGCTGCCGACCGCCGTGACGCAGATGATGGTTGCTGCGCAGCGCTGTATGAAGCTGCTGCATGCACAGTGGGAATGATTTCTTGGACAGCTGGTAGGAAAAATTCAAATTTTTAACAGAAAGAAAGAAGAAAACAATGAAAAAATGGATTTGGGTTGAGCATTTGATAAACATCCAAAATCATTCAGAAAACTTACAAACGATTTACAGTTTATGAGTCTATGTGCCAAGGTTGTTGGGGATATATACTGATTAATGCTCCACCTTTCACAGTTGTGGGCAAGTGACTGGGCTGTGGCAAAGTTCTCTCTCTTGTTCTCTCCATTCTGAAATTATCTGTCCATTTCTTCCTTTATCTGCTCCTCCATCAACCCTTTTGATAGTCCAATGGATTTTCTTACAAGGATATGCCACCTCAGCATTATCTACTTTCCTGTGGACAGCATGTCTTCATAGTGTCTCATGACTTGGGCAGTTTATCTTCATACTTTATTGTTTGTAATGTGGTCAATGTACGTGATGACAAGAAATCCTCTGAAGCATCTGATCACTACTGCCTGTATCTTCTTTTGTAGTTCTGTCAGAGTCCATGTTTTGCATGTACATAAGATGAAGAAAAGAAGTGAGACAATGATAAATACAGAAACAAATTAAGGGAAAAAAAAATACCCACACATCACCCAGAATGAAACCACAAAACCAAACCAAAAAACAAGCAAAATAAACAACAACAAAAATCAGGCTCTGACATGTGAGAGTGTGTGTGATGAAAAATCATTCTTTATCTAAGCTGAATTTTTCATATTCAAATCATCAGCAACATATTCAAATTATCAGCAACATACTGACAGTGCTTGTGATGCACTTGATCAAACTACAACGGTGACCATTAACAGTTCCTCTATTTCTATGGCTTATTTATTACACGGCTGTACAAATGCTGCCATTTCTCACCATTTAGGCAGGCCTGGCTGGCTCATACATACACCGCCTGACCTCCCCCCCCCCCTCCTTTCCCCAGCTCTTATCTCTGGCACAGGTGCCTGCTTGCAGGCGCTAGGCTGGAATTGCTTCTCTGTCATCTGTTAAACTAACACATTCCATGTACTTAATACAAAAGCATGCAGTGTCCGCCTCAAACTTTGTTGGGGCAAAAGAAGTGTGCACACAATTAGACAAAAGACTGTTCTTTTGTTCTGTGCAGTCTATTTTGCTGAGTAGTTTGTTGTGGTGCCTGGTTTATCTACTTTTTACAGAAAATATGAACTTTGTGTGTTAATGTATACACAAAAGGATTAACAGAACAAATCGGTTGTGTGTGCGCGTGTTTTTTCATCATTTATATACTAGGGTGGTTTCATGGTGAGCTACTAATTTAGTATGTAATTTGTGTCTAATCGAAACAGTATGGAGACAGAACATTCAAAGCAGTTGCATTTAAAAAGATTACATTTATTGTGTAGAGTGTGTGGTGGGCGCTCAAAAAGAACGGCAGAAACTTGTGTAAAATTTTTCAGAAATATGGACACTGAACTAAAGGCATTTCACAATATAAACCTTCGGTCAGACAGAGAAGACATTCAGAAACATTATAAAAAATGTCACTCCAGACTGATCAATTTGAAAAAACAAAGCTCAAGCAATCCATCTTTGACAACACTTCAAAATGCTCAAAGGGACATAGAAAACTCGGCAGCCCTGTGGGTTCCATATGATCAGTCACTGGTTCCATATGATCAGTCACTTCAGATTAGTGACTGCTCTGTGTGTTCACAATTTTGTGAACAAAGAAAAGGTGGCAGACCAGTAAAACGATCAGGAAGGCCAGAACAAACAGCAGTGAAACACAGAACAAGCACAGTCTGGCCCCTATCTGTGTCTATCGTTCCCTGTCAGTGGAGTAATTAAAGCTGACCTGCTCAGAACCGTGGGAATAAACTCACACCTTTGGGTGAGTGGAATGGCATGCAGACTGATAGTATGTCACTATGTGAGCAAACTGTATGAATGGAAAGTCACATCTCTGTGAAAAGGAAGTTTAAAACTTCACTTGTTTTTCTAATTGTGTATGTTTTATGATTAGTACTACTTCAAACGCTCGCATTCAACACACTCTCTTTTAGGTGCATGCAACTTTTTATAGGCCATGTTTGGTCTTGTTTTGTTGAGAAATTTCTTCTCTATTTATTTCTATACATGTTGTATAAATGTAAGCACATTAAGAAAAGAAAACAACGAAAGTGTGAACCAAGTGATTTTTTTGTCTGGCTAAACAGTTGTACATTGGGTGGGGAATACCGCATATGTGTGTGATACACGGAAGAGCACGGCAGCAGTCTTGTGCGCGTACTGGCACGCGCTAATCTTACAACCGTCTTACAACTGGCCAGCGTGCTGTGCGCCAGTCCGGCGGGCTGGGTCAAGATATCACATTCCTCCGCGCGTACAGGGAATTTCCTCCCAAATAAAGGGAACGGAAAAACAGCCGTGATTACTATTGTTTCTTTCAGGAAGTAATTTTAAACTTCTGACCGTTCTGTACCTATTTTACTGTTCCCACTCATTTCTGACATGGAATTGTTTCCAATATTGTATTATGATATTAAAAAATATATCCAAACTTGTGGGCATTTCTCAGATGTGTTTTGTTGGGTTTATCCTCAAAATATAATTTTTACACGATGGTATCTGCACTTCTCACACATGCACACATGTAAGCACGCACACACACACACACACACACACTCTGCAAAATGTTGTGCATATTTAAAGCTGAGATTAAAGGATTTTTTTTAAATAACACGGAAACAGATTTATTGACATCAATAGCCGTCTCACGGCTGTTCATTCCGTACCCTTTAGTTGGGAGGAAACTCCCCGCCGCGCAGAGGAATGTGTTATCTTGACCCAGCCTGCCTGCCTGGCCTACAGCACGCTGGCCGGTTGTAAGATTAGCGCGTGCCAATACCGCATAAGACTGCTGCCGCGCTATTTCGCGAATCACACACACCACTGTCGGCGGTGTGCTGATAGCTGACCGGTGCGAAGTTAATTAAAACATGGTTGTTGTTTATACGTGTACACGCGCATTTCTACACGAAGCTGATGTCCCAGCTTTTGTCGTCAGTTGGTAGATCTTAAAACAAACTTTCCATGCATACCAAACACGCCCGGTGGAGAGACAGAACGTTCATGTTTCTGTTCGAGAAACTGAAGCAGACAATTAATGCTAGCGATCAACCGTTATACAACTACGACAAACTTATCCGTTTTTCAACTGGCGCTACATCATGCAGTTTACTTTTCTCAGGGTAACACGTGCCATCCCGACAAAGAGCAAAGTGTCTACTGCTACAATGTTAAGACAGACAACCAGCCTCACCTTCGTCGTCTGTAAAAAAGCGCCTTCTCTTGGCTTGCCCGAAAGTTGGTAGTCCAACCGCGAACAGCATCACCAAACACCATTTTTTTCACACACTTCAGCGTTATCATACACATGTTACTGTTTCTCACATATCACAGAAACCATTCGTGAGGCTAGGCAGAAAATCACATGAACATAACCCCGAATATTTCCCCTACACGTCTGTCGAAACCTTGAGTGTATCAAAACTATTTTTCCATGCTTTAATACAAACTGAACATCACAAAAAATGAAGCATGTCTAGCCCACGCAAGTAACAACAAAGAAGGCGAAATTCTTGCACACGCTGGCGGCAGTGCCTGGAGTGCAGGGTCAGAGCGGGGTCAGTGCCAGAGTGGCCCAGCGCCGGCATCCAACTAAAGGGAACGATTTCAGCGAAACTGAGCCGCCGTGGTCTGGCACTTCGCCTACTAACCAAAATCATGCAGAATCTCATGAGACTACATCTTAACTTTTTTTCCCCAATTTTTTTTTTTCAACTCAAGTTTTTGCTTTGCAATCTTGTAACAAACATGTTTGTACTTCAGTTATTTTTAAAGTCAATTTTTCATATTTACATTTTTAAGTATTGCAATGAGCAATGTTCAGGACCAAAAAAAATCAATAT
>JAPXFY010001938.1:0-5000 GCA_030674185.1 Monoplex corrugatus | reverse complement strand
AGTTGGTAAACTGATTCCTATGTCATTGCTGCTCTTATCATAATAATCATCCATTACTGTAACTATTACATTTCAGACATTCTGGTGATATCACTTGAGCCTGTCTTGCTGGCTAGATGTCATACTTACTAAAACAGATAATTAAACGAGACAAATGGTAATTCCAGGATAAAGAAAGTCAGAGATAAACAGCAACAAAAAAGTCTATTACATAGGCATTCATGCAGCAAAACTACAAAGACTTCAGGTCCAGATAACTTTTTTGGTATTACAGATGGCTTGATTCTGTAACATGTGTTATCAGCCATGATGGCAAAATATATTGCCAACATTTTAGAAAAACTTACTAGGAGCATATTGGAACTATTCTTAAGCAAAGCCCAGGTTGGAATAAGAAAAAATTAAGAAGATGCAAAATTGCGAAAAATTGTGTGACTGCCAGCAATAGTTAATCCATCTTTGTGGATTAGCAAACTCAATTGACTGTGTAAACAAATTTGTAACAGTGGGAAATCTTAGAACAAAATTTTGGATACAAAACCCCAGCTCCTCTACAGCATAAGAAAAATCTATGTAAATTGTGAATATTCTCTATGGACCCTAAGTGTTCTTTCCAACAGGTTTTCAAGCAGCATCTGGAGTTCCACAAGGATGTGTTTTATTAGCACTTTATCATTATCTATTCGAGCAAAATTATATTCAAGACACAAATGCTCATCCAAAGCTTTCCGTATCATTTATTCGTTGCTGACTTAGCGGTCACGAACGACGTCAAGTCAAAACACAACAGCAAAAACATAGAAATATGTTAAAAACTGCTGTAAAAATTGTGTAATGAAAACAATCACAAGCATGACAGAGGTTATGTCAATGGAACGAACATCTGACAACTTGAACATCAGAATCAAAGGGCAACAACTTCACCAAACTTCTGAACTCAAGTACCTGGGAAGCTCATTTACCAAAGATTCCCCCCGTGGGGATGCCAGGGGATCTCTCAGTTTAAATAGTTTTTCCACCTTCTGGAAATTCTGTGCTAGAAATTTGCTCTTTTCTGTCCGTCTCTTTGTTTCTGCCTTCTTCCTTTGCTTTCTGTCATTTCTTCCTATCATTTTCTGCCTTGCTGGTCCATTCACCTGTATAAGTTCGATAAAGCCTTAAGTACTTTTCTTAGGAGTGATAACTGGGTACATGTATTAAGTGCATTATGGGCTCTAGGGAGGTGAGATATGCGGAATGATGTTTAGGCAATTTATGCCTGTTTTTATGTATGTTTTGGTGTCCTTAGGTATGCTTATATTTGTATTCAGGTGTGTTTTTGAAATCCCCTGTGCGATAAATTGGACGGAGTGGTCAACCTGTCCCTGCGGTCAAGAAGACCAAACCACGGATCATATACTCCAAAGATGTCCCCTTCACCAGGTGGCAAGACACGCCGTGTGGCCGACAGACACTCGCTGACAACCAAACTCCATGGCTGCAGACAGGAGCTGGAAAAGACGGCTGCATTCATCGCCCGGACTCAAATGATTGTGTAGCAGCGTACGCCAAGAAGAAGAAGAAGAAGCACTTAATTTTCTGGTTTTTTTTCTATTGAAGTTTTATGTTTTGAAGCGATTATAGCCCATATATGGCTCTATACAGTCGGCTGGGCTTTAAACAACAATAACAATAACAATTTACCAAGGTGGAAAAATGGAGAGTGAAACTAGAGTCCAGTAGCCACCAACTTTCACCGCATCTCAAACACCCGAACATTCTTACCAAAGCAAAACCCAGACGTAGCGGTAAAATCTATGTACCTACCCTTGACTTACCAGTGCTACGCCTGGACTTTGAGAAAAAAAACACGTGAGAGAAAGATCACGAACTATGACATGGGATGTTTCGAAAGAGCAGCAGGCAAAACCAAAACGAGACTTGATTTGAAACGAAGAGATCCGAGCGAAGATTAGAACAACTGAAATCATCATATCTCACAATAGTAGTTCTGAGGACAGAAGAGTGGAAGAATGGTTCAGACGTTCGCCTGCCAATAACTAAACTCGAGATTTCAGGGTTGGCTCCCTATAGAGGCCTCGACTTTTCTTTTCAGTTTGACCGGAAAATCGAACTGAACGTATCGTCCTTCGGAAGGGGATAAAAATCGAGTCGGACCCGTGTGCCTTCTGGCTGTGCACGCTAAAGATCCCACGGCAGTAGGAAATCGTGAAGAGCAGGGCATTGCCCGGCTGCCTTGGTATAAAACATTGGAAAGATAGGTTGATTTCCCAAGTACCACTTGCCTTTCTAAAGTCGTGGTTAAAAAAGAAAACAAACTGTTTTCATCAATGGCACTTACTCTCAACCTGCATACCTGACCTGTGGTGTTCCACAAGGATCTGTCCTTGGCCCTGTTCTTTTCACTCTTTATACCTCCCCCCTGTCCACCATCATCAACTCCCACTCTATAAAACACCACTTCTATGCTGATGACACCCAACTTCAAGACAGTGACTCACCTGATAATATACAGCGCCTGTTGATTCGCACCACTGAGTGTTACTCGGACATTAAGAACTGGATGACGTTCAACAAACTTCAGCTTAATGACGACAAGACAGAAGCTATCCTCATTGGCACCCATCAGAAACTTTCCCAGCTGCCTCCTCTTTCTCTCCCATTATGTAACACATCAGTCCCAATTTCTGATTCAGCTAAAAACCTTGGTGTCTGCATTGACTCTACCCTCTCCATGAACAACTTTGTTTCTCAAACTGCCAGATCTTGCTACTATCATCTCCATCGTATAAGCCTGATCAGGAAGTATCTCTCTGTCGAAACAACTGCAAAACTCGTTCTCTCCTTCATAATGTCTCGCATTGACTATTGCAATTCACTCCTGTCTGGTCTTCCTGCCTCCACCATTCACATCCTAAAGCGCATTCAAAACAATGCTGCACGCCTTGTACTCAAAAAGAAAAAAGCTGACCACATATCTCCTCTCCTGTCACAACTTCACTGGCTCCCTGTATCAAAGCGCATACAGTACAAACTAGACACCATGTGCTACAAAAGCCTCAATAACGCAGCCCCCGATTACCTGTCAAGCCTACTTGAGATCTATGTTCCCTCACGTACCCTCCGCTCTGCCTCCGATCCTCTGACTTTTCGCTTTCCACGCACTAAGCTCAACACCTATGGTCCACGAGCCTTCTCTGTTTCTGGTCCACTCTCCTGGAACAAACTTCCTCTCTCAGTCCGTCAGCAACCTACTTTTGCCTCCTTCAAGTCCGCTCTCAAAACTCACCTTTTCTCCTCTGCATAAAATCCTAACCTCACTCAACCCCCCTCTGCAGCCTGTCTCCGCTCGGAGGGGAATCACTTTGTTTTAATATATAATTGTATATGATGTGCTCTCTGTGGTTTTCCATTGGTTTTATTCTTGCTTTTATTGCTTTTATTCTTTCTCCCCATTTGTGGCCATGCGTGTGTGTGTGTGCGTGTGTGTGCGTGCGTGCGTGCGTGCGTGTGTGTCTTTCCGGCGCTTGGATTTGATTTTGTCGAGATTTTGCGCTATATAAATATTGTAATTATTATGTATGCATGTGCGTACGTATGTATGTATGTATGTATGTATGTATGTATGTATGTATGTATGTATGTATGTATGTATACGCTTAGATTTATGTATGTATGTATGTATGCATGTATACGCTCAGCTTAGATTTATGTATGTAAGTATGTATGCATGTATGTATGCATGTATACGCTCATATGTATGTAGGTATGTACGCATGTATACGCTCAGCGCTTAGATTTGATTTTATGAAGATTTTGCGCTATATAAATAAAATATATTATTATTATTATTATTAATATGAACATGAATTTGAATCGAGGGAGAGGGGATGGGCACCGCCCTCGTGGTGCTGGCCACGGGAAAAGTTGAGGTCTCTGCCACCTCACTCCCTTACGACCCCAGGATTATGTAACTATCTAGGTAGGACCTCAGGGCCTGGTCAGCTCGTGGGTTTATGTGCAAGCTTAAGGCTTGTGCCGTGATCATTCTGGATCTTCTCCATCACATGGCAACTGTGACGTTAGTGCATATGGACTTCATTCCGAGCGCGGAGACGTCATCTTGAGAAACTGAAACTGACACTAAAACTGAAGCTGAGGACAGAGAGGGTGGGAGATGTCCTTGCTGCGACAAGGGATAGATTCCTATGGAAGGTCATGATCGCCAACGCCATGCGGCTGGGCACATGATGATGATGCTGAATAGTAGTTTTAAGCTGTTACTCCACATGACCAGTATGCTCGTTATTCAGCCAGCCATTTTGAGCCTACACGTCTATATGTGCAACTTTGGAGCCAGAGGAAGACGGTGAAGATGGATATTTGGACTGGAAACACTCCACTTACAAGATACAAGATTTTATTTAGCCCAGAACATCATACTGGGAAATTGTTTTGGCATTCGCATTAAAATACATACAGGAAAAAGAACGCATAAACAAATGTACACACATGCTCTTACTCTCTCTCACTCTCTCTTTCACCCCTCTCTCACCCTCTCCCTTCCCTCATCTCTCTCCCCCTCCCTCTTTGTCGAACACAATATCAAAGATTTTGACTAATTCTAAAAATGTACGGTTAAAAAAGCACATCATAAGAGTCAGATGCCTTGGTTAGGACTTTTAACAATGGACAAAAAGGGCAATACTTATTGAAAAACAACATTGGTAGGTATAGAAAAATTTGATTAAAGATGCAATGCGATATGCACATTAAAATCAAAATGAGTTAAATACAATAAAATGAGTATGTAGACCAAGAGGACAAGAACAAGAACAAGATTTTATTTTAGCCCAGGGCACAGACACAAGGAAAATGTTTTGGCTATGCATACAATCACACTCACGCTTCTCAACAATTACAATATTCAACATCATAAAAGACAAATTCGTCGGTCATCCACGAAATCGAAGAAACACACGCACACAACACACACACAC
>JAPXFY010000193.1:67500-79177 GCA_030674185.1 Monoplex corrugatus | reverse complement strand
CAGTGAGTCCAACACATAAGAAGCTGACACTGTTTTCTGATCTCACAATTTTCCCTTGTGACTTTGAAGCCATAATACTGTTTATGAGTGATCTGTGCAGCACTGACAAGCCTGTACAATTTATGTATTCAGCTCATGGCTCTTCTTCCCCTTACATTCTTTGCTACTGCCCGGTATTTCCCCATCCAATTAGCAACACAAGGAAGAAATTAAAGCTGCAGAGTGTAATGGGCTTGACAAGTGGTAACAGCCTAAAGGTAGAATCGGATATGCACATCAAGATGTATGTCAGGAGGCCAACGTCAAGAGAAATGTTGTTGTTACCACCACCACCACCACCACCCCCAGCCCTTTCTCCGACTCTTCCTTTTCAGTACTCACATTTCTGAGATCTGTCATGTGAGTGTGAACGTTTAGTAATTTACCTAGTTTTTTGGTGCATTGGATACTGATATGTTGATAAAAAAAAAACATGGGAAAAGCGTTTCCCAACGAGGTAGTGGGGTGACTATTCCCTGACCCAGTCACTGAGTGGATCGAAGGTAGCGAATGGCAGATGGCCTTCCCATATGTTTTCTTTTTTTCTTTAAACAATTTAAAATTCGTTTTAATTAAACAAGTAATATAGACAAATGCAAAGCAAAACCACAGATTGTTTTTGTAATCACATCTTACGAAAACAAAAATTCCAATTTATGCAAAATATTCCACTGACATGCGTAACTCTTTGACTCCCGCACCCTATCCACCGACTGCAAAAAAATTAACCTTTTGATTCCCTCACCCTATCCACCAGCTTCCTGGTGGATAGAGTGAGGGAGTCAAAGGGTTAAGATTTTGCTTAGCTAGCGTGGTTGACAGTACAGGATGCATGTAGACAGGGTGCGGGAGTCAAAGGCTTAAAATACAGATGTGATATGGAGGCTGGCTGCGAAGTAAGCCAGAGTTGCCAGGATGAATAATTAACCCTTTGAATAATTAACACTATCCACTAAGCATCCTGCATCGTTATCAACGATAGCAAAGCAAAAGCTTAACCCTTTGACACCCTCACCCTTTCCACCAGCTTCCTGCATGTCCTATGAGTATGATGGAACCGTATCAGGCTGTTAAGTTGACTAAATCCTAAACAAGCGTGAGTGCCCGCGTTCAAGCAAACAGGAACCAGAAAAACAAAACACGAAAAAAATCATCAGAACGTGTATTTTAATACAAACAGACAAGGCAGGCGCAAATTTTCGGCCAACTGGTCTTTGTCAAGTGTAAGATCACAAACAAACAAACACCAAATACAAAGATTAGGAGAAAATAACAGGCGCAAATTTTCCGCCAACTGATCTATGTCAAGCTTAAGATCACAAACCAACACCAAATACAAAGATTAAGAGAATCTTTGTATTTGGTGTTTGTTTGTTTGTGAATCTCCTAATTTTGTGACAAAGGCTTGGCCGAAAATGTGCGCCTGTCTTGTCTGGTTGTATTAGATACGCGTTCTGATTCTTTTTTCGAGTTAAGTTGACCGCCTCAGTAAAACCCTAATCCGTTGCGTTCACAAGGTATTGAACTAATTTGGCTATTAGCTGTATAAAGGTGGAATATCTGCTACAGTCAAAAACCTATAAGGCTGAATGAAGTCTCAAGTACCAGCTAGGCCTCCTGGTTTCAATTTCAGTTTCAGTTTCTCAAGATGACGTCTCTGCGCTCGAAACAATTCCATATGCACTAACGTCACAGGTGCCATGTGTATGGTAATCATGGCACAAACCTTAAGCCTGCGCATAAACCCATGACCTGGCTGGGTCCTGAGGTCATACCTAGACTATGTTTTACCCAGTCTATATTTTATGCCGGTATTTTATCAGCCTACCACTGGAATAGGCTTGCTGATACTTTCTAATAAACCATGTAGGCCTACCATGCTGCAATATAATACAACTGTTACACAGTCATTGAATATCAGACTGATCGAGAACAGTGTTTGCCCATTGATGTCCTTTCACTGGGTGGAGCAGAAGAAGGCCGTCTTACAACTCAACAGGATCAAATGGAGTGACAAGAGACATGGCCAACTACGACTCCACTGACCACCAAGTTCCATGGTAGGTGGCAGAAATTGGCAATCACACACATGCACGCACGCACGCACGCACGCACGCACGCACGCACGCACGTACGCACATACACACACACACACGTACACATACACATACATACAACACAAGACATTAGTATATATGCATATGCCATAGTGTGTCTGTGCATGCTTTTACAACCATACAAACACACACACACATACACACGCACACACACATTCACACACACACGTTCACACACACACATTTACACACACACACACACACACATACACACACATACACACACACACTCTCACGCACAGACACACTGACATTAATCATCACATGTGGTCTGACATATAAACAAACAAACAAACAAAACAGAATAAAAGCTGAAACTACTCACAGGGCTGGGCATTGTGATTATGAACAGTATAATATAAAACAGCATCACAATAATGATAAACTCAAACCGCACCACCGCTGTGCCCCTTCAACTCTTACGTACTGCCCTACTTGTTCTTTTAGATCTCCCTGCTGTCTTTGACACCACTAAATTGACCACAGCCTCCTTCTCTCTTAACTGAAGCACAGATTCAGAACCCAAAACTGCTTTTTCTTGATCTTTTATCATACATGTCCGACTGCTTTCAATCAGTCATAGTAAATGAGTCAAAATCCAAGCTGGTTAAATTTGCATATGGGGTCCCCCAAGGCTCTGTACTTGGGCTAGTCCTCTTCACACTCTACACTTCATCATTTGCTAATGTCACCTGTCAGCACAACATCAAACATTATTTCAGTGCTGACGACCTGCAGCTCTGCAACTGTGCATTACCTGAAAATCTTTTAACTCTTCTTCCGAAGCTTCTGACTGTTTTGTTGAAACCCAGAACTGGATGACATAGAATAAACTGCAGTTGAATGGGTATAAGATTGAAACAATGCTTTTTGGCACAAAGCACAAGCTTTCCACTGTAAAAGTTTGTTCTATCCACCTAGGGGAAAATTGTCGTATTTTCAGATTCTACCAAGAACCTTGGCATTGTTCTTGATCCTCAATTCACCACACCGAAATTCATCAACCAAATATGTCAATCATGTTACTGTCAACCGTGACATTTCAGTTCTGTTCATCGTTGTCTTTCAACTTCAGCAGTATCTAAACTCACGACTTCTCTTATTTTGTCTTGTATCAATTATTGTCACTCTCTGCTCCCTAGCTTGCCTGCTTCTATTGGCTCATGCCTCCAGCATATTCAGAATTCTGTGGCCCATCTTGCCCTTTATAAAAAGAAGTTTGATCATATTAGCCTTGCTTCATTTTCTCCTTTGGTTGCCTGTTTCTCAAATAATTTCATGCAAAATGAATGCACCATGACACAATTGTGTCACTGGTACTGAACCTATTTATCTTTGTGACCATCTGCAAATGTACACCTCTTTGTTCTGCTTCAGATACAACTTGTTTATAAATTCTTCGATACAGATGTTCCACAGTCGGTCACTGATCTTTTTTGTGTCTCATCCATACAGCTGGAACACAGACCGTTTTTTTCAGAGGTCTGAGAACTGGAATGCGCCTCCCCTAGACGTCTATTCGACAGTCACACACTCTGTCTTCCTTGAAACCTAATTTGAACACATACTTTTCTTTTTGTCTCTCTCTCTTTTTGTTTTGTTTGTTGTCCTGCTGTGATTTCTCCCACCTTTTGTCCTACTACCCTCCTGTCCTTCCCCTCCGGGTATATGTGTGTTTTTTACCCTTGAGTTTTTGCAATTACGAGTGAATATTTTAGTGAACGAGAAGAGTGGCAGTATGGTTCAGACGTTTTCCTGCCAATCACTCTGAAAGAGGAGAGCAGCCCGATTTTCACATTGTAAATCCAGTTGGCAAAAGAAATGAATATGAACATTATTTGATTTATATATAGAAAATTTTGATGACTTATAAATGTCATTTTTGTTGTTATCGTTATCATTATTATCATGCATTGACAAACACACAGATACACATATAGGCTATATGCTTGCACGGACAAACACACATGCACACACGCACACACACACACACACAGATACACACACACCTGCATGTTCGAATATTTGTATATATCCATATTTTTCAATGTCTTCTTTCGTTTCTTTTTGTGTACTATGTGTGGATTTGTCCGCTGGTTTCTTGCAATGGAGGTCATCTTCAAAGCGGCAGTGAGGACTTCAGGCCCAGGTAACCTTAGAAACGGATACCAAATGCCCCCACTAAAAGCCTTCACGGACGACACGACAATGCTTTCCACAAAAGAAGAGGAGACACGCGGGATCCAGATGCAGTTGGACAAAGCTGTCGCCTCATTTAGGATGATTTTCAAACCGAAAAATTTCACAGAGCCTATCAATGAGGAAAGGTCCAGTAACGTTTAGTGTCGCCAATCAGTCCTTTCCAACAGTGATAGAACCAGTGAAAAGCCTAGGAAAGTGGTATGACGACTCCTTGAATGATCCACAAAAGGGTACGAAAACCGAGCAAATGGCAGAAGAAAGTAATAGACCGCTGTGGCCTTTTTGGCAAATACAGAGTATGGTGCCTGCAGTTCATGCTGATTCCAAAGCTCCTCTAACCTCTGTTGATATACGATATCTGCACTAACATAGTGGAATCAATGGAAGCCAAAATCAACAAATACACAAGGAAATGGCTTGGTTATCCCTCTGAGTCTCACTGACGTTGCGCTCTATTGTCGCCAAAGCTGAAGCTACCCATAAAATCCATTGTTGAGGAGTACAAGGCAGCAAAAGTCAGGTTCCTTAGCATGTTTGAAGACTCGGTAGATACGGTTGTGAGATCAGTCCAGCCTGAGCTGAGGACTTGGCAGAAAGTGGAAAGCCCAGGAGGCACTGGTCGCAGGAAAGGAAAGCCTCATAGTCAGAAGTAATAGGGAACACGCTGACAGCAGGCAGGCACTGGAATCAACAAAAATGAAACGGTGGTCAAAGGCTAACGAAAAGACAAAAAGAGATGTTGAAGACATAAGAGGACGCCATAAGACTCCTGAAGGCAGTTCAGCAAGGCCAACAAGGGCAGTGGACGACTTGGGGTAATGCACTCCAAAAACAAAATCTAAGCTGGAATGACCTATGGCATATGGCTCCTCTCGGAGTCAGTTTCATCTTCAGATCTGTGCATGACTTCCTGCCCTAGAATGCTAATCTGGTGAAATGGGGGAAATCAGATAACCCTGCTTGCCCGCTCTGCCAGGACATACAGACAGTGGAACATGTCCTGAACTCATACAAGGTAGCGTTAAGCCAAGGAAAGTACATATGGAGGCACAATCAAAGTGCTTGAAGATGTCGCACAAGCAATAGATACCACCAGGGGAAAGTAAACCTTGCCTTTCAGAACCTCCAATAACCTTGTACACAGCAGAAGGCAGCAAAATTTGGCCTGAAAAAGATGTGACACCCAAGCATGGAAGCAGGGTCTGCTGAATGGAGCAGACGACTGGCAATGCACAGCAGTTCTTCCACAATGGAAAAAAAATCACCCAGAAATCATCAGCAAGAGTGGCATGACACCGGACATAGTTCTCCACTCCCATTCATCCAAACAAGTGATCCTGATCGAGCTCACCGTACCGTATGAAAGCAGAATGGAGGAAGTCCATGTCTACAAGACTGAAAAGTATGCCAGTCTAGCCAGCAACTTGAGGACATCTGGCTTTCAAGTCAAAGTCCTCGCTGTAGAGACTGGAGCAAAGGGGTTGATAGGCACAACAGCCTATGACTTCGTGAAACAGCTCTCGATTTGTGGGCGAGAGGGGACCAGAGCCCTAAAAGCAATGACAGAAGTAACGGAAAAGAATTCTAGCTGGATCTGGACGAGAAAAATAAAAAGTGACCTCCATAAAGCTTAAAATTCCACAATATGTTGCTTTCTAATACATGTGTATTTGTAAATGATTAACAGAATTACTTGTAAGGCAATGGTTTACCTAATAGAATACAGTAAAGATGTGTGTTATATATTGAAGGCTTGATCAGTCTTCCTACCAGTAAAGCAGAATCGAAAAACAAATTGTACAAACTGCATTTTTAATGGGAGAAATGGGGACCATGATATTGAGAAAGAAGCCTGTTGTTTTCTAGATGTTTGTGTATTCTATTATTTAGAATTCGGCAAATGTAATTTCAAAGTGAGTTGTGCTATATTCTCTGTGGTTGGTTAGATTCGGTCAATCCCCAGATATATAAAATTATTCTGAAATTTCTGTTCCGTAACGCTTGTGCCGTGATTATTCTAGGTTTTACTCTCAACCTGCATACCTGACCTGTGGAGTTCCACAAGGATCTGTCCTTGGCCCTGTTCTTTTCACTCTTTACACCTCCCCCCTGTCCACCATCATCAACTCCCACTCTATAAAACACCACTTCTATGCTGATGACACCCAACTTCAAGACAGTGACTCACCTGACAATATACAGCGCCTCCTGACTCGCACCACTGAGTGTTACTCGGACATCAAAAATTGGATGACATACAACAAACTTCAGCTAAATGATGACAAGACAGAAGCTATCCTCATTGGCACCTGTCAGAAACTTTCCCAGCTGCCTCCTCTTTCTCTCCCATTATGTAACACATCAGTCCCAATTTCTGATTCAGCTATAAACCTTGGTGTCTGCATTGACTCTACCCTCTCCATGAACAACTTTGTTTCTCAAACTGCCAGATCTTGCTACTATCACCTCCATCGTATAAGCCTGATCAGGAAGTATCTCTCTGTGGAAACAACTGCAAAACTCGTTCTCTCCTTCATAATGTCTCGCATTGACTATTGCAATTCACTCCTGTCCGGTCTTCCTGTCTCCACCACTCACATCCTACAGCGCATTCAAAACAATGCTGCACGCCTTGTACTCAAAAAGAAAAAAGCTGACCACATATCTCCTCTCCTGGCACAACTTCACTGGCTCCCTGTATCAAAGCGCATACAGTACAAACTAGACACCATGTGCTACAAAAGCCTCAATAACGCAGCCCCCGATTACCTGTCAAGCCTACTTGAGATCTATGTTCCCTCACGTACCCTCCGCTCTGCCTCCGATCCTCTGACTTTTCGCTTTCCACGCACTAAGCTCAATACCTATGGTCCACGAGCCTTCTCTGTTTCTGGTCCGCTCTCCGGGAACAAACTTCCTCTCTCAGTCCGTCAGCAACCTACTTTTGTCTCCTTCAAGTCCGCTCTCAAAACTCACCTTTTCTCCTCTGCATAAAATCCTGACCTCAATCAATCCCCTCTGCAGCCTGTCTCCACTCGGAGGGGAATCACATTGCAATATATAATTGTATATAATATGCTCTCTATAATTTTCCATTGTTTTTATTCTTTCTCCCCATTTATAGCCGTGTTGTGGTGTGTGTGTGTGTGTGTGTGTGTGTGTGTGTGTGTGTGTGTGTGTGTGTGTGTGTGCGTGCGTGGGTGCGTGTGTGTGCGTGCGTGCGTGCGTGTGTGTGCGTGCGTGCGTGTGTGTGTGTTTCAGCGCTTAGATTTGATTTTATCAAGATTTTGCGCTATATAAATATTGTAATTATTAATTAAGCTACGCACAAAAAGTTAAAGATCACTTGCACAAAAATTCATAACTTTCAAAATAAGAAAGCCAATGCGTTGAAGTTTGGCAAACATTTAATTCCATGCTTTAGTGATAACGATACACAATTGCCTTCAATTTCGAGCAATCGTTTGGTGTGTACATTTGATCAAAGTGGGTACGTATCGAAATTTGATTTCCCAAAGTCATTGAAATCACAAGGCATTCTGATGCTCCCAAAAGTTCAGTAATGCGTGTAACTGCCATGGCTGTTCTGGCACTCGACGCAGCGAGTCCTCATCGAGTTGACCAGGTTGGTGAAGATCCTCTGTGGAAGCGCCTGCCACTCAGCCTGCAGCATCTGGTAGAGGTGTTGGGCATCCCTGGGAGGGGGGTGGTTGCTCCTCACTTTGCGATCCAGCTCATCCCAAAGGTTCTCAATCGGGTTGAGATCGGGACTGCATGCTGGCCACTCCATTCTGTTGACTCCAGACTGCTGCAGGAAGTCGTTGACCACCCTTGCCCTGTGGGGGCGAGCGTTGTCATCCTGGTAGACAGCCGTCGGTCCCATCTGCTGCAGTGTAGGCACAGCCAGCGGTCGAAGGATCTCATCCCGGTATCGGAGGCCAGTCAGGTTGCCCTGTACATGATACAAGGGTGTTCTGTGGTGAAGGCTGAAGGCCCCCCAGACCATTACAGAACCTCCACCAAAGGCCACCTTTTCTTGGACAGTGGTGTCAATAAAGCGTTGCCCTGGGCGCCTCCAGACCCTCAGTCGGCCGTCGTTGTGGTTCATGGTGAAGCGTGATTCATCACTGAACAGGACCTGGGACCATTGCTGACGTGTCCACCTCACGTGACGTCTGCAGAAGGCGCGGCGTGCTGCCCTATGGGCTGGAGTTAAGCGTGGCCGTACAGCTGGGCGACGAGAACGGAGGTTAAACCCATGAAGGCGGTTCCGTATGGTCTGCTGGCTGATGTTGATGTTAGTAGCCACCCTCAGCTGCCTTCGAATGATGCTGGAAGAGGCTGTTCTTGTCTGCAGGGCTTGTCGTTCAATGAGACGATCTTCACGTGAGTTTGTCTTCTTCGGTCGACCAGATCTGCGTCTTTCATGGACCCTCCCAGTGGCTGTGAAGCGTTGAATCAGTCTGACAATGACCGAGATGGACACCTGAAGTCGCCTGGCCACTTCTCGCTTGGGAACACCATCTTGGAACCATGCAACAGCTCGTTCCCTCTCAAACTCGCTCAATTTTACTCATGGAGGCATTGTCAGATCAGGCCAACTACTGGTGGAATGTCTTCTTATAAAGCCAAGCAAGAGACAGCATCTCACACATAAACAGCAATGCTTGCACGTGCATAATGGTTTTTCCATCTGGCTTATGCAATGTGTTCAGGCAGAACGGTCCAAAACAAGGTCCTTTTTCGCAAGTTTCCGCTTTTCCGTTTGCGGCCAAGCTCAGTAGTAGAGAATCCCGTGCAATTTTCGCATTAACACAACATCGCCCACTTACAGCTGAACAAGAATTCATAACAATTTGGCTGGACCGAGAAATAAATAACATAGCGAACTGAGTTTATTACGCACCTGTTTTCTCATAGTGATCCTTAACTTTTTGTGCGTAGTGTATTATTATTATGTTTTCTCCATCATGTGGCACCTGTGACGTTAGTGCGTATGGAATTCATTTCGAGTGCGGAGATGTCACCTTGATAAACTGAAACTGAAATTGAAACTGAAGCTGTTCCGTTTATCTTTATAAATATTTAATTGTTGTATTGTTTGGGGAAAACAAAGCTTTTGAATAAGCCAGAAAGTTGACAGAGGGGAACAGAGTAAGAGACGGGAAAAAATTATTAAAAAGAAGTGGCAAGGTCTTAAGGAAAAGGATATGGATGAACAGAGAAATGAATCTAGAACAACGCTAACATCAAATGTAAAAGAAATATCGTCATAAAAAACAAAACAAAACAAAACAAAAATAATAATAGTTAAAATAATAACCTTAAAGTAACGCATTAACAGGACTGTGAACCAATGATTCTGAAATTTTAACTAACAGAACTTGATCTGATACTATTTCTTTAAAATGCGTTTCAAGATAGTTTCCTTGTGTAAACATCTTTGGTAAAAAAATAACGAAGCTTTCTGCAGTAAAAGAAACAGTGACACAATGTGAATTGTTCACCGCAAATACATAAAATGTTTTTACAATATTTTGTTTTCAAAGCGTTCAGTTGAATACGAAAATATGTGGCAACAATTAATCTCAAATGATATAACGAAGAATACTGCTATTTTTACGGATATTTTGAACTGAAAGTCTGATTCTTTTTTGAGACACAAATTTTTCATTTAAATGTTCATGAAATCGAATCCATGATGCTATTTCTAGCGAGTTGTAAGCTTCTTTTACCGAGGTGTTAACATGTAATTCTATGGAATTTTCAGAATGGAGTGCACCGGATTTGTTTGTTTGCACGCATCTGTCTACGAAGAGACAAACGTTTTCAACGTTGTTTATCTCTTAACTTGAACTGTTCAATGTTCATGAATGTGTCTGCCGTCTGTGGTATGGTGTACGAGAGAGTTGTGAAAAAAATGTACACTGCACAAGCACTGTGTTGCATAATTTTAGTGTTCCAACAGTTGGTTTGTTTCTTCGTAATCGTCGTCGCCATTGTCGTTGTAGTTTACTGTTGTTGCTGCTGTTGCTGTTGTTAGTGTTATTTAGGCCTAATTGATTTATGTCACTAGGGACGAATATCGAAATAAATCGAAGGTCACTGAAGATGCAAAATTCATTGTTACTTTACGTTTTGGAAGATTTGCTGCAGAAAAATAATCCATTCATGAGCTTTAGGAATTCCTTTCTGAACCTGTGGCCTGTCAGGCAGTACAGATAAAAATTCATGGAATAATTGACATACTCAAAAGAGAGAGTAAGACAATAGATGAAATACAACAATGATCCGGTTTCTGCTCCTAGTAGCATGACATTACTATCTATTATATAGAAAATATCATAGGGTAAGGTGAAGACAATGAAGGCGACAGACACGACCAGAGCTGTCAGAGTGATGGAGTTCACCGTTTTCTCTCTCTCACTCTGCTGTTTGTCTGTGGTGGTAAACTGGTCACCAGCTTCCTTCACTGACGTTCTTAACTTCACCACCAGCACAATGTTACTGATCATCAGACAGATGAAGGGCAGCGCAGAAGTTAGAGCAAGGTCCATTATGGACATCACATCAGTCATAAATTTCAAGTAATTCTCCTTTGGTCCACAAAATCCATCAGAAAGTTCAACTCCATACAGAAGATAGGAGTTAGCCAGACTTAGAAAGACGACGACGCTGGCAATAATGGCCCAGGATGTTTTCGTTGTACACATCACGTTCACACGATGTGGCCACATCACAGACATGGCCCTATGTGTCACCATCACTACCACAAGCCAGGCAGAACAGGCATGTGCAGTGTACACCAAGAAATAACCGATCTTACACACAACATCATGAATGTTGAACAGGTCAAACGCCGTCACGTCAAAAATCCAGGTTGGAACTGGTCCTGTTATGATGAAACAGAAATCAGACACAGCCAGACACAGGAAATAACGATCCAAGGAGGAACGGTTGTCTCGAAATCTATAAACAATGATAATGATCATCACGTTGCCAAACACACCCAAAGTAATTATCAGAGGTACAAACAGTTTCCACAACCATGACATAATATGAAATAATGGTATTGAAGACAAGTCAAAATCCTTTGGTGATGAGGCAGACTCAGCAGTCGTGATATTGGACAAAGTCATGTTCCAGTCACTTACGTTTCTCTGATCCATGATCCTACATGCAAAGCATCTGGATCTTTTTTGGCATTTAGCAGACAATTTGAAGATGCTGTGATAACTGCTTCTACACTGAAGATAGGTCTATATCAAATAATCGATGATCATATTACATATCTGATTAATCAGCTATACATATTCTAT